>VCAZ01000139.1:725000-772500 GCA_005784505.1 Bagarius yarrelli
AAAAAAATAAAAATAAGTGGTGGTTATTGGTTAAAAGGGGTTTTTCTTTCTTTCCAGATCAGAACCCATGGACTTTACTCCTCTGTCTGAGGTGACTTTTTTTTTTTAATTAGTTGATAATCACGCATAAATTAATCAGATTATTTGTAATCTGTACAAATTTTACATCATCATTAGTCCAGATTTAAATATAATTATACTAAATTCCTATAGATTTTACATTAAAAATAAATGTAAAGTTCAGGTATTAAAGTTTTAAAGTATGATTATTTGTGTACTTATATTATAATTTTTTAGTCACCTCCTTTTACCAGTTTCTTTCCCTCTTATTCTTTAGTCATAGACAGACAGACAGACAGACAGACAGACAGATAAACGGATAGACAGATTTTTTAAAATAAAAAAATCACAAAAATCAATATGTAAAAATAGCCAAAAATGCAACAAAATATAGAAAAAACAGTCGTGTGTAGCTGTGAATCGTGTGTAAATAATAATTTACAATTTCAATGTCAGTAAAAAAAACACTGAAACATTTTTACTTAAAAAAAACTAATTAAGTAAAGTAAAATACAATAATAATAAATTTATATGCTTCTTTTTTAAATTAAAGTGTCAAACTTTATGTATGTATATAATATATAGTATATATGTATATTTACACTCACACACACACACATACATATATATATATATATATATATATATATATATATATATCTATAAAAATTTGATTAAAAAATCTTTATGCACATTTTAAGATGCAAATAAGTCTAAAAACCGAATAAATAAATATAAAATAAGTTGTTTTTAGACTAATTTGCTGTTGTGTGAAATGTGTTTTAAAGCATAAAGATTTAATTAACGAGTAAATCTGTGTGTTCTGGAAATTTTAGATTTATTTCCCAGTTAAACAAGTCCCTCGATAGCTAAAGTCCAAAAACCTCTGAACTATAAAACAAAAACCATTTAGTTAAAAAAAACAACAACAAGAAGTAAAGAAAGTAGGAAAAAAAGTTGAAAATGATGAAATAGTTTAGAGTTTGGAGAACTTTGCGCTTTATTTGCTGTTATAATTGCGGCTCATCGTACAGAGACAGATGGAGGTAAAGATGTTGAAACACTGAGAAAGAAAAACATTCCATCCTTCCACTTTGTACCACAGACTAGTTCTTTTTCTACCACATGGTACCACAGGCTAGTTTCTTTTTCTACCACTTGGTACTATGGTCCAGTTCCTTTCCACTGGTGGACTGGAGCAGTGGTGACAGACAGACAAAGATAGATAGACAGACAGACAGACAAACAGACATATAGATAGATAGACAAAATGACCGAAAGACAGACAAAAAGAAAGAAAAAAAGAAAGAATTGTGTCCTTATTGTGTTGTTGTGCCAAATATAATAACTCATTAAAACAGGAAGTGCATTTAAATTTCCAAAAATTCAGTTCCTTTTTTTTAATTTGTTCTCCATTTGTTGGTTACACTCATCTTTTGCGTCTGTGTACCATCACCGCTTCCAGTTCGCCACTTTTTTCACGTTGTGACACAATCTTACCGCAAAAAGAGAACTCTTTCGAAACTTTTCCGCTCTCTAATGAAATAATGGACTTGGTAAACTTCGGCGTATAAATTTCAAGGTATATAAATAAATATAAACACGTTTTTCTGCTTGCACTTTATAATGGCCGACGTGTAGTAACATTTTTCTTGGCTATGGAAATGTTCTAATGCAGTTTGGATGCTAAAAAAGGGCAAGGTGTCGCATCCGACAGCACTGATGCCTCCGGGCTCGGCGGCTTGATCTGAATATCCGGCTTTATGAAGATTTATGAAGGTTGCTGTAGTTATATTAAACTTCATATCCGGTGATAGGAGCCTGCTGGAGGAGCAGTTACCTCAGCGAGCGTGTCGGATATCCGTGTCCTCTGGGGAGACGACGCGTAGGAACATGGAGAGAAAAATATATTCTTATATTTAGATTTAGATTTATGTATAAAGGCAAAACGCTTATTAACGAGGATCCTGGCGTGTGTGTTTGTGTTTGAGTGACACGGCGAGGACGCGGCCCAGTCAGGGGCTGATAGGAGGGTGAATTTAATATGAACTTTTCTTTAGTATTCTGAAATTTTCTGCTTGGGAAATTTCATTTCCGTGATGTCCCGCTACCATGTTTTTTTTTTTTTTTTTTTACATTTTCCCAAAGCGAATTCTGACATCTGGAAGGCAAATGCTCGATTTCCCAGCTCTGGCTGTGAGGCCGGCGAACTGACGTTAATTTACACACTTTGATTTCCACACAAGCTGCCTTCATTATTCATACCCTGTTTTTTTTTTCAGCTCAGTTTGTTTACTGATATGTTTTTTTTTTTTTGCACACATGGATTTATATTTTAACCTCCAGCTCTTATTTATGATATATTACATTCATTATGATTACTAATGGAGTGTTGGAAAAGAGGAGCGACGCATTTGTAGTCGCGGCGGATAGCGGCGACGTCGTTGTCGTCTGGATTATGGAGCGGATTTGGACGTGTGTAGAAGGTTCAGCAGGGTAACTGCACTCCTTCGTTCCTACCCTTTTTTTTCCAAGACGGAACGTTCTGAAGCGTCTACTTCCTGAGAAGGTGTTATTATTTCTCTATACAACTTTTAAGCATGTGTGTGTATGTGTGTAAAGCAGTGGCGGGCTATGCATTTGGTACTTTGGCCTTCATTGGGGACTGTTACCCCTCTTAATACCACCATCACATCACAATTATAGAAACCATCAATACTAAACAAACACAATATAACACGGAGTGGAGTTACAGACAGAGATACAAGAAACCCATTAACACAACTCCAAACCTCTACACTACAACCACAACTGTACCACATACAACATCTGGAGCGGTTCAGAATCAATATTTATCTGAGACAAGCTAGTTATCTTCAAGGTACCGAATAAATTTCTCCTCCGTCAGCCATTGTGGGCGTAAAAATTCTAACTCAACTGTATAAATGAATGCAGATCGCTACAGATGTGTTTTGCTAGTATAACTTTGTTGTGACAGTTTTGTTCTGATTAGCCAATCAGAGAATGGAAAAATTCTAAAAAAAACACGCATTGTGGGCCAGATAGCTGTCCCTGTGAAATCTGATTGGTTAAAGAAACAGTCTTTAATAATATTAACCAATGATCAATCTGCCCCTGCTAATATAGTGTAAGTTCCACAGGCAGCGCTACTGATTCTGAAGGCAGATTAGATTGACATGGCAACACATAGAAACTGACATCTGATTGGACAAAAAAAATCTAACATCCACATCCACGTACTGGAAGCAGTGCAGCGAGAGAAACACTACGAAATGAAGAGAATAAACTGCTGGAATAAATTAATACCATTTAATGGAACTAATATTAGAGTTTAGGTTGTAAATGTAGCTCAGTGATTCAGAGAGAGAGTTTAGGCTGCAGAGAAGGACATACCGACCCGGACGGCCCACCACTGGTTTAAAGACATAAATTCCAATCAGTCAGTAACTTTACTCTCTCGAAATATATAGTAGATATAACCCTATTTAAATAAAATACAATAAAACTACAGAGAAAAACCCAAAAAGCATTCCGAAACATTTTACGCACTGGTTTAATCATTTCATGAGCCTTCGGTCTTTTTATCGCTTATTTTTTATTATAAAACATTTTAGCAACCTTGAGGTTAAAGCTTTAAGGTTCTCCAGGCGTTCTTTCAGTCGTTTTTTTTTTTTTTTGCGAGCGGATACAGTCACGCTGAATACAAGACCCATCGTGTTAGTTCTTTTATTGGTATTTATTGCCCCGCCGGGTGAGATGTTATTGCAGTGTCTGCGTTGTCCTCAGCAGGCTAAATGGAGGTCAGCACTCCAAATGAATCTGCATGCGTGACGGAGCGAATCTGTAATGGTCGAAGAAAGAAAGAAAGATTTTTTTTTTCTGTAAAAGATGTTATTTTCCCGTTCAAGGCGACACGCCGATGTTTTTTTTATCTATCTCTTAGGGTTAGGGTGTGATGCAAACTTTTATTTTTCACTTTTAGCACATGGAACTGACTAATAGCAACATTTCTCATTTCCGTTTCAATATTAGGGTTAGTCTGAATCTGTAAAGCGTCTGACTTTAAAGAGAGGAGAAGAAGAAAAGAGGAACAAAAAAAAAAAAAACAAAGGAGGGAGGGAGGAAGAAGGAGATGAAGAAAAGGGAAAACCAGTGAAAGAAGAAAGAATATAAGAAGAAAATTAGGGGAAAATAAGAAAACAAAGAAGAAGAGACAAGAAGGAAAAAAAGAGATAAGGAAAAAATAAAAAAAATGTTAGAAGAGATGAGGTATAGATGAAATATTGAAAAAGAGGGGGAAAAAGAAAAGAGGAGAGGAAGATGTGATGTCTCAGTGGTTAAGATGTTTGCCTGATACCAGGAGGACCGGGTTTGATCCCCAGCACCACCAAACCACCACTGCTGGGCCCCTGAGCAAGACCCTTAACTCCCCGATTGCTCAGTTGTAAAAAAGAGATAAATGTAAGTCGCTCTAGATAAGGACGTCTGTCAAATGCTGTAAATGTAATAAAAAACACTCTATAGTATATACCATCAACGCGCTTCAGTTTGAGTTACCCGCGGTGTGTCAATGCTAACTTCCTTAGCTGCTCCTGTAGCTCATACAGCACACGGCTAAAGCTACTGATGAATAAAATAATATCTTTTGCTGCAGATCGGTGCCATGTGACTTACTGTACCCCCGAGGCCCCAAGTAGCACCGCAACTTCGAAGAAAAATTTCCAAAAGGCCAAAATTAGACATCAGAGCCAGTAAGACTCTTTAATGCGTCCACTAGGACGGTCCTTTTGGGAAATACAGAGCATGGCAGCTAAAAAAACAGAATCTTTCCGAAATTGTTGGAAAGTAAATATTCTTCCGTTTTCTCACTAGTTAAAAATAAAAGTCTGAAAATCTTCATTTTTCTTTTATTAGAATTTCTATTCTTATTATTAATTAGCTTAATTCAAGTAAAGACCAAAAATTTAATCAAATTAGCACTTACTAAATTAAAATTGATTAAGTATCTTTTTTAATGCTTCATTCCACAGTAGCGGTTTATTTGAAGCTCATATCATAGTGGACCAGGTTTCTAAAGGATTTCAGTTTTAATCTCACCCACAATAAAAAAAAAAATATATATTTGTATAGCATTTTAACAATGGACATTGTCTCAACGCAGCTTTACACAGAATGCAGTAACAATAAAAAAGTCCCTAATGAGCAAAGAAGACTAAAGTCAGTTCAGGTCAAGTCCCTGTTATTTATTTAGCACTTTCTAACAATAGGGAAATCAAATAAGACAATACAATAAACACTTCCTAAAAAGTCCGCAAATAAGCAAGCCAGAGGCGACGGCAGGAAAAGAAACAAAACAACATTGAGGACAAAATAGATGAAAAAACCTTGGGAAAAAAACAGGTTTAGTCAGGGGGGTCTGTTCTCCTCTGACCAGACAACCCAGTAGGTAATTCCATACTGCAGTCAAATTTTCATGGTTTTCCCTGGATGGCCAGACAAAACTGGAACTTTAGGAGAAACAGGGGGCAGACAAGGTCAAAAACTGAACTTTAGGACCACGAAACCAGGTTAGTTATTCCATACTGCAGTAAAATTTTCATGGTTTTCCCTGGAGGCCGTCATCACTGGAAGACTGGTCATCACTGGAAGACGAAGGAGAAACGGTCATCAAGGAACTGAACCAACTGGTTAACCATGGTCTAAGGCTGGATCCACCAACTGGGACTGGAAAACTGGATCCATCTGGTGGTAACGGTTTTCCTGAGTGGCTCGGAATAGGTAAGAAAACAGATGTCATGGTAATGTAAAACTGGCCACTCTGGGTACTTACTGATAGACAAATGCATGGATGTTACCACTGGACTGGATGGACATTGTTGACGGTGAGCTCGTTTGAACTAGGTAGGAAACAGATGTGAGAATGCCGGAGTAAATGGCCCTACTTACGCAAATGCACAGGGAGATTGTGTTGTTTTCCAAAACTCAGTGCACAGAAAGGACCCCCTGCCCGGGAATCAAACCCAGGGACCTAAACCCACGCAGCAATCTTGCTGTGCTAATCTGTAACGTGTGATGCAGTGCTGTAATGGTGGTCCACAAGCTGGTGCATACATCGGTTCGGATATCCGTATATATAAAATAAAGCCCTGAATTTCTGGAATAATTGGTATAAAATGTGGGATACTTTAATCGGATAAAATATCTTTAATCCTGAAATATATGTCATAAAAATGTCTTGGCCATCCAATACTTTACATTCAATGGAAATATGTCTAACATTTATGGGTTAAACCCACTGGGCATCCACTTTACATGACATCAATATGCTTTCATGGTGGTGGACCAACAGTAAATTTTTGGTTTGGTAAACACATTTGTCTGGAACATTTTTCAGTTAGTTAGCCACTGGGGACACACCACTTTACCTTCAAATGCTGGAAATTTGCGTTAACCCACCGTAGCGTAAAATTTGCTAGATCTTGTTTCAGCAACACTTGCTAGCAGATTTAAATTGCCAAATAAAGACAAACAGATATTATAAAGAGTAACCATTAGTTTGAATGACATTCTCTTTAATCTCCTTCCTGATCTCCTGTTAGATCTTTTATTATTTAATCACATGGGGTAATCTTTAAGTAAGATTAGAGGTGACGGGTGAAACGGGACACCATTAGGGAGCATTTCAACGCCACACTCCAAGCCGTCCTGATCCGGTTCACCTGCACTTAGCGTAAGCGCTTAATTAGAAGCTGGCATTTCTCACTTAGCCTTTCCAAAACATCTGGGTTAAATTTGTCTGATTTGTAAGCTTTCATGCTACTAATTATCTCAACCTTTCTTAAATGTCAGTGAGCCGATGCTGAGAGGCGACCCACTGGGCTCTCTACTCCAGCCCGGCCATTAAACAGGATCAACAGTACAGGAATGCGCGTCAGACCCGCGGGGACGGTGTTTACCGAACCAGAGCTGTGCTCCGTGCTAACTGTGTTATTATTTGACTTGTTTTCTGTTGCACTGTGGGAGAACGGGTTACAATACAGCAGAAAGGAGGTGAACCGACTGCAAAAATGAGAAATAAAGAAAAGAGTTCCAGTTTCCCAAAAGCGAGGTCCTGGTGGACATCCATGCAGGAGGAGGAGAGAAGGTTATACTCTCGCTTAGCTGTCTAAAAACAGCCACTAATTTAACTTTGCTTTTGGGACGTGGACACCAGAGTGTTTGGAAGCAAGCAGAAATTCTCAGAAAGGTGCATGAAATATGGATAGTGGGTTATATCAGGTTTTGGCTTCTACCCCAAGGGCTCTCGAAAATGTATTAAAAGTAGATTATTTAAAAATCTGTGCTGGAATACAGCACCAAAGTCATCTTTAATGCTTAAAAACAGTCCTGAATTCAGTTTAGTATTTGCATAGTATGATTTAGCATAAGATAATTCGTAACCTGGATAAGTTCTGCTATAGTATGCATGCTAAGATAGCTAGGGTTTTTAACTCAATTACAATGTAATAAGCTACTAAATTAATTGAATGATAACCATAGTCACAACCGTGTTAATAGCAGATAAGTTGTTAGCTAGCTATGCGCTAATATTTCTTCGATATTACTAGCTTAATAAGGTTCAACTAAATTAAAACAGAGCTTTAAAAATATCTAAAATTTGTTATGTAAATTAGATGCAAAACAGGGATGATAAACAAATAAAGAATTCCAGGTGGAACTTGCTACCATAAATAATAACATGACATATGTATTAGACTTTTTACCGAAAAAACTTCTGATATGTTAGGATTTTTTTATCGGATATCTCGATACAGCTTTAAAGAAGTTCCTCAAAAGTCCTTTGCATTGCTGACCCACTAAACACTTAAAAAAACGAGAGTTATAGTAAGTTAAATACAAGAGTAAAAAGATCTCAGTATGAGGTCGGGTCCTCTACAGTACCCTAACAGTTGGTTAATTCTAATGAAACAGATCTCTGGAGGTTCTTCTCTCCCCGTATTAGGCGAAAGTAAAATCAGCATAATATGTTCTTGTTTATGGACCCCAGTTAAAAATCTGGCTAAGTGTCACACATAGTTAACACAATACATGCTTGTAGCTAGTTTTAACATACATATACGCCTATGTATGGGTATATGTAGGGTAAGCATGGCATGTGTGTGGTAGCCAGGGGTGTTTTAGTTCCTGTGTCTCTCCTTGATGGCCGGACGTAATATGGCATGGGTTTCCGACAGTCCAGTTTATGCTGTGCTCAGGGAGGGGCCCAGAGACGGTCTCACAATATCTTATTACTATTTATAGCTTTATTGTTATTATTATAATTATAATTATTATTGTTTATCTCTTGTGATGGTGTCATTAAAATTTATCTTTTATTTTATCTTGTGATCCATTTGTTTATGATCAAATTTTTTGGCTTTAAAATCTTTTGAATGGCTTGGGAATTGTTGTCCGTTAATAAAGGCAATGCAATTTAAATCCTGATACATTGTACGAAACTCTTTGATCAAAGTTCAAGTCAAAAAACTTATGTTATGACTTACAGCTACAATTAACTTTGAAGAACTACTCAAGTCTGTTTCGATGATCTAAGTTACTGTTAGATTTTTACTGTTAGAAGCTAGTTTCAAGGATTAGGATTATTTTATTTTTCATGCCATTTATGAAAACTAGGGAAGTGGCTTGTCAGTCACAGACAAAAAAGTTGCACACTGACAAGAAAAGCTGCATCACACTGAGGCCTTGACATTACAGTAATCAGTACAGAATCTTCTTCACATCACTCCGACTACAGACTTATGAAACCAATCAGAGATGCAGGTCGACCTCGGGCTGTGTGTGAGATTCCCTCGCAGCACCTTTCACAGTGAGACTGACCACCGAGTATAATGAGACTCTTTTCTCAGGTAGGATAGTCCTCGTTTTTTACTGTTTGTCTCTTCCAGCTTTCATTCCCCTCCATATGCCATCTTTCTCCTGCTGGGCACAAAGCGCTCGTATCTCTTTTTCTCTCTGTCTCTGTCTCTTTATTCTTCTTTTTCTGATTCAGGCGCACTTCCAGACCAGACGGATTCTTCCACAACCCCAATCGGTCCATTTCCCTCCTTTTGTTTGCCAGAGAGGAGTTTCTTAGCCAGAAGCTCTGAAATAACAAGCCGTCCCCGATGTATTCTCTAGCACAAACACTTGAAATGTGGCGTCTGGAGTGTGATGTACATAGACGACTCGGTGTGTCTGACCACCTGGACACTTAACCTTCCCTCTCCTCCGTCGTATTTCATCATTTTCAGTGCACTATCCCTTTCTCTTTTAATCTCCACTGCTGTGTGAACATGTCTCGTCTCATCGCGAGCCCGGTAAGAGAAGAGACATGACTTCTTTTGATTTGACTCCATGAATCAAACAGCAAGTCAGTCTTGTTTTATATGAAGATGTTTTTTTACAAGATGGTCCAAGGAATAATACGATATAAATGTAGTAGACTGTTGGGTTTGATTCTGCTTGTATTCTGCATAACTATACTAGCTATTTTTTTATTTGTAACCGATTAATTTATTCACGTAGGTTTTTAGCAACCTTAGAAAACCCATAGCATTATCCTTCATAAGGTTCGCGATATGTGGGATTTTACCCTGTTAGTCCATCAGAAGGCGACCATGTCAACATATCAAAAGACTTCTTTTGTTATCTTTTTGTTCACTTTGCCATGGGCTCGTTTTAAGTCACGTGATTGTCATACTACTTGAGTCGTTACAGCATTTAAATTAAAGCCTATGTTCTATTTAGAATGATTAAGTGTAGTATGAATAAAATTCCAGACGTACTACAATCGCTATGTCTGCCATTGTCACTGGACCTCCGATTTCAGAGTAAAAAATTTTACAGTTGAATTAAGTGCAATTCAATAAAACCCTCATATATAGTAAGGAAGCCGGCGACTTTTTTCAATTAAATTTTAAGAAATCTAATTTAAAAATATGACAGTAGTTCATTGTGATTTATTGAGATAATTAATTTTATCGTAACTAGGGTGTGATTCTTTTATGCATCGTCATCAAGGAAAATATTAATAATAACTCATTACTTATTATACGTACCAGCAAATCATAAAGTAAAGTCACAACAAATACAATGAAATCATTTTTACTTTACGACGACTGACCCCTTTTTCATCATCTTGGGTCCAATTAATTCATCGCAGACAAGAAAAAAACCTAGGACAGGAGGGACACTGTGCCTGTAAAACATCATTACGCTCAAGTCATCCTAAGATTTGTTGATCCGACAGAGTTCACACGGGAGGCCATGTTGTGTGGAGATCAAGACGAGAAATCTCAGGCTTCATAAATTCACAGTCACGTCGAGGTTAAAGCTACATCTACACCGCCGCCATGCTGAAGACTAAAGACTGGGCTTAGGAGGGTGTGACGGAGAGCAAATAGTGATTAAATCTCAGCTTAAACCACCAGGCGAATATGTTCACATCGGCCGGCATGCAATATTTACATTATCTTTTATTCATTTCACGCAAAGCGACTTGGAAAAGGCGACGAATTGTACGGTTGATAAATCGGAGCTGCAGAGGTTGATCTTATGCTCGGGTATACAATATTGGATGTAGATGTATGTATACAGGACATTATGTATTATTGCAAATTCCACTGTCCCACAGATGAGAATGGGTTCCCCTGTGAGACTAATTCCTCTAAAGGTTTCCTCATATCGTCTCAGGGAGTTTTTCCTTGCCATCGTTGCCGGGGATCTGCTCATTAGGGATAATTATTATTTAAATATTACATTTGTAGGTTATTAATTTAAATTTTACTGCTTCTAGTCGATGTCTAGTGTTAAACGTGCTAAGAGAAACAAGAGTTTCATGATACATGATAAAGTAAGATAAGATGAAATAGGGTAAAGTAAAGATAAGATAAAATGGGATAAATTGATAGAAGAGAAGAGAAAAACTATGAGATGACATAATATGGCAATATGATACGGTGTGATAAGATGAGATGGGATGAGATTAAATACGATAAGACATAATGAGATAAGATGAGATAAGATAAGATAAGATGAGATGAGAGACAATGAGATGAGATAAAATAGGATAAGATGAGATGAGATAAGATAAGGTAAGATAAGAGACAACGAGATAAGATATGATGAGATGAGATAAGAGACTGAGATGAGATAAGAGAATGAGATGAGATAAGATAGGATTAGATGAGATAAGATAAGATAAGATAAGATAAGATGAGATGAGATAAGATGGGGTAAGGTGAGATAAGATAAAGATTTAGGATATTTAGCATTTAGGATAAAACAAAATCAGCTTAGATAAAAAAACAACATAGTTAATGATGTTCCTGTGAAATTCATGAACACTTATTTGAAGTTTTAAAGAAGTTTGTTTTCATTCTAATTTATTTTAATTGGACCGTGCAGTGTGTATCGATTTCCAGATTTAAAAAGACACTCCAAGAATTCGATTGCAGGTGCTGCAATAAAGGTACAGCCATGAATGTATAAAGTAAGTGTGTGTGTGTGTGTGTGTGTGTGTGATAGAGAGAGAAAGTGTGTGAAGGAGTGTATAAAAGAGAGAAAGAAAGACTGAAAGTAGACACAGTCAGTGTGTCCTCGGGGATTTCGGTTTCACCCCTGTGCCGAAGTTAATAGAGGTCACTGCGGCGTGGTCAGGAGAGCGAGCCTCCATTTTCCTTCTCCGGTGAGGATGAGTGATCACACAAACACACACACACACACACACACAGTCAGACACATTCACACACCACCGTCTGTCTGGACATGAGCTCGGAATTTGAATTTCACTCTTTTACAGACACACACACACACACACACACACACACACACACACACACACACACGTCTACCTGAGCTCATCTATGTGACATTATCCACTAATTGCTCCATTAGGAATGTTTATTCTTGTTTTTTATTGCAGTCGACACTGAAAGTCTGAGTGTGGCGCAACCCGTCTAATATCTCATTCGCTCTAATCTCCTCTATAACACCAGACGTTATTTAAAAATAAATTGTTATTTTAGCAGCCTGAGACTGTGTCGTGTAACGTCTGAGTGAAATACTTAATCGCACCCTTAATCGCGTACACACGGTGACACACCCGTCATATTAGTGCTGATATTACAGTTGATTGTTAATACACTCTTTTAGCTCTCACTCGCTAAGAACTGGCTGATTTAGAGAAATGCGAGTCGCATTCGCATTTAATTAAGTACCTTTAGTTAATACAGCGCTCAAGTTCTACTGCATTCCATTTAGTACCTACCACTTAAATTAAGTAGCTGCTGCATCACATGCAAAGGTTGCAAAATTTGATGCGTAAGTGCCGCATTTAATTCAGTACCTACTGCAGTTTCCTTTATTACCTACTGCATTTTTAAAAAAAATTTCCTTACATAGTACCTACTGTACTGTGTTCGATTTAATATCTACTGCATTTGCTTTACTTCCTACTGCATTAGCTTCAGTAACTACAGCACTTCTTTCGGTACCACATGCTTTTACTGACTATTTCTGGTATTTAATTTAGTACCTACTGCAATTATTTAGGCGCCTACTGCATTTTTCTTTAGTACCTAATGCATTTTCATTGTTACCTCATTTAATTCAATATCTACTGCATTTGATTAAGCATCGTAGCAAAAAACAAGCAGGTACTTAATCAAATCTGATTCAGTACATATTATACCGCATTCAATTATGTACATGCTTGTTTTTGACTCGGTACCAACTGCATTTTCTCTTTAGTACCTATTGCATTTCCTTTAGCACCTACTGTACTGTAATTAATTAAATATCTACTGCATTTGATTAAGTACCTGCTTGTTTTTGCCTCGGTAGCTACTGAATTTGATTTAATACTTACTACACTCATCTAAGTACCTACCTCACTTCCTTTAGTGCTTTGTGCCAGTACCCACCGCATTCCATGCGGAACCTACTGCATTTTATTAAATACCTGCTCGTTTTTGCTTAGTAGCTACTAAATTTGATTCACGACATACTGCATTTGCTTTACTTCCTAATGCATTAGCTCCAGTAACTACAGCACTCGGTTGCGTAACACATGCGATTCAATGACTATTGCATTCAGTACCCACTGCATTTAATTCAGTACCTACTGCAATTATTTAAGCACCTACTGCATTTTCTTCACTACCTACTGTATTTTCATTGTTAGCGCATTCAAATCCATATCTGCTGCATTTGATTAGGCATCATGGCAAAAACAAGCAGGTACTTAATCACATCTGATTCAGTACATATTATACTTATTTAGGTACCTACTGCATTTTTCCTCAGTACCCACTGTATTTCCTTGGTTACGTAGGGAACTGTATTCGATTCAATATCTACCGCATTCGATTAAGTATCTGCTTGTTTTTGAGTCGGTACCTACTGAATTTGACTCAGGATGGACTGCTCATTGGTTCAATTCCCCAGATGACCGAATTGCCACTGCTGGGCCTCCTGAGCAAGGTTCATACCCCTGAACTGCTCAGTTGGATAACAAAGGGTATAAAGTCACTATAAGTCAATGAAAGAACCCAAACCAATCAGAGAGACTTTTAAAATCGGTTTGATTTCCTGTGCCTCAGATCGTGGACACGGTGTCTATGTTACATTATTAGTTCAAGTTCCATAAAACTCACATGAGAACTTTCATATTTTAATAACAAGTTTCAGTGTATATATAAATAAAATCAGCCTTCAGGCTTGAGCCCACAGAAATCTGTAAAATAATATTTTCTTAAAAAAATGGGCTTGGTGGACATGCAGAGTTGATTTCCCTCTCCAGTACTTTCTCAGGTGGTAATGAAATTGTTTTGCCCTGTTCCACCTCTCTCAGCTCCCAGCATGCACCTGCACCATGTTGAGGTACTTGCCGCTTGCCATGTTATCTGCTCCAGCACTTCCTGTCTAGAGGGACTGGATAGAGTGAGTGTTTAAAGTGGAAATTCTGCCTTCAATTTCTTGAGGGTGTGTGTGTGTGTGATTGTGTGTGTGTGTGTGTGTGTATTTATATCTATTTAAAGACTCTACATCGTGACGTGTATTCGGGTAAAATGTTAAAATGTGAATGTTTATTTCTTTATTTCTGTCACTCGGAGTAAAAATAGCAGAAGTATGTGCTGTTTCCCGCCGGAGGTCCATTACACTACTGATAATATGGCAGCTTATTATTACAGGGAGTAGACTCGCAATCTCTGCAACCAAATTGCTCATGGGTGCTGGACACACACACACACACACACACACACACACACACTGACCTGTACTACCAAAGCAATCAATGCACCATGCGCGAATGCAATCACTCAAACCCTTCGCAGTAATTGTCTATTGTTTTCAACATCCCAGGTTTGCTTTATTCTCCGTGGGCGAATCCGATTTTCTCCTGGGATTTTTATAAAGGAATAAAATAATGATCATCCATTTATTCGGTATCAATCAAATTAATGTTGCTGAAGATAAATAAGAAAAGATCTTTGAATAAAACGTTCATGTCCTGCAGTTGAAGAATCAATGACAGAATGGTGTGGATTATTATTTATTTCCCACCGAAGTCGTTATATATTTCTATTAATTAAAGAACAATATTTTTTTTATTAAGAATAAGATTTAAAATGATATACATTTTTTTAGAGTAGCTTAAATGTATTATTTAATTGACTGCTTGCCCGGATTCTGCATTCTGTTCGGTACTTACCGCATTAAATGTAGTACTAAATTAGCTTTAGCAGCTAATGTATTAAAATCAGTAATTACTGCATTTGATTCAGTACCAACTGCACACAATTTTCGCGCCGACTGTGTTTGATTCAGTAGCTATCACATTTGATTCAGTAGCTATTTTGTTTGATTTAGTACCTAATGATTCAGTAACTACTGTGTTTGATTCAGTAGCCATAGCATTTGATTCAGTACCTACTGTGTTTGGTTCAGTAGCCATTGCATTTAATTTAAAATATTCTGTTTGATTCAGTACCTAATGATTCAGTACCTACTGTGTTTGATTCAGTAGCCATTTTGTTTCATTCAGTACCTACTGTGTTCGATTCAGTAGCCATTGCATTTGATTCAGTACCTACTGTATTTGGTTCAGTAGCCATTGTTCTGTTTGGACTGTGGAAGCTTCTGTCACCAAAGGAAATCCTCAAATGTGTAACCACACTTGTCAATCAAGTTTGTTCCGGCTCTGATTCTGATTCATTCAAGTCTTTATTCTTTCAGTCTTTCTTTACGCTCTTAGTCCAATCAGCGTCTCTGTAGTAATTTACATCATCAGATATTAAAAACTTTTTCCAAAGTAACTGAACTTCTCTAATGATCATCCTCAGCTTTTATTAAGGACGACAACTAACCGTTGTGCCTGGAACTCATGCGGCGTGTGGTGTTATCCGTCGGCAAGAAGCTCCGCTCCGTCTTAGCAGGAAGCTTGTTAATAAACAATTAAGAGACATGATAGGGCTGCATTTAGTGCTTAATCATTCTCTCCACACCACACAAAGACACACACAGTGAAGGCACTGGCGGCGGCGACGACTCCCGGATTTGAACGAAGAAAGAGAAACGAGTGCAAAGGGATGCAAAGATCAGTTGGAACACGCCTAGCCAGCTGATCAACGCTGAACTATTCCACTAATTAACCCTGTTTCCTTTTTCTTCGAAATGATAATGCCTTATTGTAGAGATGCCATCTGCGCCCATCGCTCACACTGCCTGCCTGCCCGCCTGCCCTGCGTTCTCACTCTGAACTGTGAGTGGATTTATGACTGTACGCAACAATGATGGCTGATTGAATGAACGTGCCACAATGTGTATTATAAAGCGTCACACCTGCCAGCTTGTACAACATCAGGAAGCAAATTAGCTAACAGGCATAGTGGGTGGAAGGAAAAATGAAAAAGGGATAATGGGGGCAGCATGGCACTCTTATGAAACCGGTCTCGGATGTCACTGTGCGATTAAAACTGATGGTTTGCTAACAAGCACGCTACATTCGTAAAAGTTTTCTCAGTCCTTTAACGTTGAAAAATAATTGCAGGATAAGCATAATACACTTGTTATGAAGAGATTACATCTGGTGTTTATTGTTAAGTGAGTTCATTAACCCTTAAGGGTGTAAGGAGTTTTCGGGCCCTAAAAAAGTTTGATTACTGGCTAACCTATGGTTACACTGCATGTGTATATTTACAAGTTTTGTTTTTTTTTACAACAATTATGTTTGTGCATAATTAGTACATAATTAGTAAAAAAAAAACCCAAATATTAAACATCTGTCCTAAAAACAAAAGTTTTGAGTAATGGAAGTGGTGGACCAGAGATTTTGCTGTATGTAAAAAGTCATTATTTACACTAAATCAGAAAAACATCTCAGGGTTGAAACCATAGTTATGAAGGGAGAGCTGAGGCACAGATGTCCTCCAAGGTTGCCCCAAGGGCCCACACCTCAACAGCCCCGCCCCTCATTGAGTATGCACTAAGGCTCTTTAGCACTGGAAGTGCAGAGGACTTGTAAGCTAGATGGTCTCAAATACCCACCTGCTCATATGCTGGATATACACCTGTGGATATAATGTTTCCTTGTGGTAATAGGCTCTGGATTGGAGTATGGTCCCTAAAACCTTGGTTTTGAGACCAAATACTAAACTCTAAATACCTTTAGTGGCCATTGCGAAAGGGTCCAAATCTCTACCCTGGTTGGTGCTCCCTTAGGAAGGGACGTTGTTCTCCAGGCCCCCCAAAAATAGAGTGATTGAGAGGAGTGCGTGCGGGCAGGGCTTACCCCCCTGTCCCCTGCTGTCCCCCTCTTCCTCAACAGAGGCTTCATTCAAAATGTCATGCAGAGGTAGCCACCTGGCTCACGAGCCGTCTGTGTGGTACACCATGAAATCCCCAATTTATGGCCCTCTCCCCCTCAGCAGGGTCAGACCCTCAAATCTGGGAGGTGCTGTTGTCGCTGAAGAGGTTAATTCTGTCGCCCGTGTCTGTCGGCAGTGTGGAGCAACCTGTTTGGTGCGTCCAGCTTTAGTGTCTGGGCTTTAGGCTATAACCGTGTTGGGCGATGGTCAAGGCTTGTGCTTGCCAGGACCCTTTGCTCCACATGGCTAGAAGTAGGTCCCCTGGGGAAGACTATAAGGACCTTTTGCCCTGCCACCTCTCATGGTCCATGGAAAAAGTAGAAAAGTAGTAGGACAAGAAAAGGAAATTCAGAAACATAAATAAATAAAGTTAAGAACGAATTTGAAATAGAAAGAATAAAGGAAGAAAGAAAAAAGAGAGTTACAATTAAGAAAGAAATATCACCAAACATACGACATATCAGACAGAAAGTTGGATATTAGTCTTGGGATTTGACTTCATAAACTTCCAAGCAGCAAAGATGAAGCTTAGCTGTTGTTTTTTTTTTTTTTTTTTTGCGTATATCTGCACTTGAGATGATTTAATCAGTCTCTACTTTAATCATAATCTCTATAGCCCCTTATACCCCCCCCACACACACTTCTACCCCCTCATTGACTCATCAATATTTATTGCGTTTCATTCCCAGTTAATATGTACTTACGGAAGAACAAGTGGCGTGTTTAGTCTCAAGGACGTGGCGTGTCTTCGGTTTTCTCGGGCGTCTGATCGGCTTCCTGCGGTTTACGTCCCACAAAGTGAAAGACGCCTTCAAAGACGGAAACTTTAAAGCAGGTAAAGAGAACACACCTGTCCTCACTCACAGAACAGGGCATCATGGGAGATTTCACTTGACTCAGAGACAGCGATAAAAGGCAAGTCAGTGAAAAGAGGAGTTTTTTTGAGGACGAAGAATTTGTCAGTATTTCCATCCTGAAAAGCAAAAGGACTTTTTTTATACCCTGTGGCGGTTGTGTGTATGTGTGTATGAGAGAGAGCGAGAGAGAGAGAGAGAGAGATACAAAGACTTTGTTTACTCCAAAAGCATGAATGTATAAGAGTGTGCACTTCTTTTTAAGTGTCTCTAGAGTTTCTACCTTTCTTAGCAAATCTGAAGTTTGCAACCTGGTGGATTAATTAAAGTGACCTTCAAAGTGACGGGACTTTTGTAAAATGTCCCACATAAATGTCAAGCGAAATGCTTGTTCTTTTCTTAGATACCTGAAACTCAATTAAAAAAAAGTCAGTGTCACTTGTCCAAGTGTGTGTCTCTTACTTAGTCAAGGGCAAAGCATGATATTCCAGACTGATGTTCATTACACAGGGTCTGGCAGTGGGTTACAGCTTGTGTGGTACAGTGTGTATGCAATAGTGTGTATGTCAAGTTAGTAGAACAAAAGAAAAAAGAAAGAACGAAAGAGTGTAACAAAATATTTTCGGAGAGATTACAATAAAAATAATATGATTAGAAAATAAAATGTAAAGTGAAAAGAACTTTAGCGAATACTGAAAACAGTGAAATAAAGACGAACTCCAGTAAAAAAAAGAAGAAAAGCGAGGAACGAGGTTAAGAAACACACAAATGAAATGAAATAAGACGTGAAATAAAAGTTAAAACAAAAAAAAAAAAACTGCAGAAGAAATAAAGTAAAAAAGCCTTCAGTTTTAGGCTCCGCCCACATCTATCTGGATGTACGCCACATCTGTCTGAGGAAAAAGGCAAGCAAAAGGAAACCCAGGGAAAGAAGAGAAGCAAAAAAGAAAGGAAAAGAAAAAAAAAAAAAAGCGATTGCAAAAGACAGAATTTAGAAAAGAAAGCAGGAATGAAAAAGAAAAATACAAAGAGGGCGGATAGAAGAAAGGAATGAAGTGAAAAAAAAAGAAAATACAAGAAAAGGAAAAAGAAAGAAAAAAGGAAACATGACAAGCAGTGGAATTAGGAAGAAAAGCAAAAGGAAGAACAGAATCAGGAATGTGAAACGAAAAAAGAAAGGAAAAAAATGATTACACTTGTTTTTGTGTGTGTGTGTGTGTGTGTGTGTAAATGTGTGATATTTTTTGCAGTGTTGCTTTTCATCAGAGGTTCTTTCTTTTCATCCTCTTGTTTATTTCTGCCTCCAGTCAAACCAGCGGAGGGACATCAGGGGACACTGAAACTGTATATAGCATAATCAGACGCAGGGTTTTAAAAACTTCCTCCGGCCCAGTCCTGCCCCATTACCCCTCCTCCGCTGTGCCAATCGGGTCAAAATGACCTGCTAAACGTTTACGAACTGTGCAGAAACAGAAAAAAAAACACGATTTTCTCTCTATGAAACTTTGTTTTGTTTTTATTCTAATGACCAGAAGAAACCATGTGCAAATTTACAGAAGGAAAAATTTCACAGAACTATACAGGAGAGTACAACTAAAAAATACAACTGAATAAATGTGAAAGAAAGAAAGAAAGACAGGAAAGAAAAAAGAAAGAAAGAAGGAAAGAAAGAAAGACAGGAAAGAAAAAAGAAAGAAAAGACAGCGTTCTCCATTAGCTTCTGCCCACATCAGTTTTATCTTCAGATGCAGACACTAAAAGTTAAATAAATATGAAATGTTGCAATTGTGTAGCTTTAATGTGCAACACTGAGGGTCAGAATGGCTAAAGGTGGCTGTGGTGTGTGTGTGTATGTTTGCATGTGTGTGTGAGAGAGAGCGCAAGATGGGAGCTCCAGGGAAACTCTCCAAACGTGAAAACCCAGTGCAGAAAGGCTAAATTAGACGTGTGTGTGTGTGTGTGTGTGTGTATGTGTATGTGTGTGTGACAGGTGGGTAAAAGAAGAGAAACGATGTGAGAGGGAGGGCTAAAATATTCATGATCAATCACTACTCTGGGCTGTCCCCCTAGGGAGAAAATGGCCTCTGTGCCCGCCGGTTCGGACTGACAGCTCAACGATGGGTCATTAGTGAGTATTACTACATGCTCAGACACCCCCCCCCCCCCCCCCCCCCCCCGCCACACACACACAGAATAGTTCTTTACACACAAAATATAATATATAGTGTAGGGAAGTCTCTTTCCAGACTTCTCAGGTTTCTTTGGCTTTAATTGGGTTTTCTTTTTCTCAGGACAGGTGCATGAAGACTCCGGGACAGCGTTCATCAGCGTTCCCGGTTCATCCGAGTTCTGGATTCGGATTGGTTAAGAAGGTGTTGACTGACGTCTAATGAGTGCTGTCTGTGTATCAGTCAGGAACACTGTGTAAGTTTGCCATCACTGCTGGTCAATCAAATGTTAGAAATCTTCTGTTTCTAATGAGCTCTCGGGAGGTTTTCAGCTGACCGACGCTACTCATGTAGCTAGTAAAATGGTAGCTGTAATGTTTAGCGTTGCACTACTAATTTGAAGATCATAGGTTCAGCTCCCAGCACCACCAATTTCTTGCCAGTGCAGGGCCCTGTACATGTTAAAAGGTGTCCCTTGGTTCCGGAGTTTTGCCTGGGTACACTCTAACAGACGTACATTCCTGACAGATGGTAGCTGTGTTAGTTGATGGTGTGTCCCGGGGCCCCAGCGTTAGATTTCAGGGTTTCCTTGTGTTAGAGAATTAATAAAGAAAGTCGTAGCTCATCAGTTATAGTGATGGATTGATAATTGGTTTAGTTGGCTCTAGATAAGGAGGTCTACCAAATGGCAAACATGCAAAAAATTATTTCACCTTTCAAAAAAATGAATCAAACTTGAGTTGGTCTCCACTGAGTCAAACATGGATCCTTTCAAACTCGCACCATTTACTTCGTTGGACTGTGTGTGTGTGTGTGTGTGTGTGTGTAAAGTGTTTGCGCTTTCTTTCCATGCCATACGAGCTGTGAATCCGTAAATCCCATTCTGCTCGGACTGTGCCAGGCACTCTTTAGCAGAAACCTGTGGGTCTTCCATCCCTAAACCCGTGCCCATCTGCACCACACTGCCAGTTGGCAAGATAGGACGGAGAGGACATATTGTGCCACAGACTGTCCTGGAGTACACACAGTGCATTGGACATTAATCAGAGGCTTTTGAGTTTTCGCTGTCCGTGTCTGAAGCGTTTGCCAATGTTTCAAAGCAGGAATGGTTTGCTTTTCTGGAGAACAAACCTGGGAGAGAAAAAGAGGCATTCTGAAAAAGGGGACCTCCAGAGTTTTTGGACGAAAAGGGAAAAGTCTGTCGTCATTTTATTCAAACGTTTTTAAGTTTAAGTAGCACGATGTCACGTAAAACTAAAAACATCTGCTCTTAACACGTCTGGCTCAATTGATCGCGGCGATTGAATCCGTCTGCAGAATTCGATTTTCCGTTTTCTGAACATTCGGGTTCGGAAAGCAATCGGGTTAAGCGAGTTGAAAGGAAACATCCATATTAATATTTCAGCTTAATACAATCGGAAGGCTTTCTCCGGGCACACCCCATTCGCTAATGTCAAGTTGGAGGCGATCAGTAGCTCATTTCTTTGTTCCTCATGGGAAGAAGGAGCAGCCGCTGCGTGTAAGCGGATAATATGATTGATTCACATCCTCCATGCCGATTTCCCCTTCGGTCCACGGCACAATTTGTTCGCCGTAACACCCCTCCCAACGAATCCTCTCTGTCTTCCCTTCCCCATCTTCCCCAAATGATAAGTGAAGCCATTAAGCTAACAGAGGTTCGCGAAGAAGGAGGTCGGGTCGAGGGAGCATTAACGTGTCATTCTTGGGGACATTTGTCACGTTTATCCGTCTGCTTTTTCTTACTCATAGCCAAATCTACTAAACTTTAAGCAATCTTTTAATATCGTACTTATAAATGCTACGTGCTACTTTCACTCGCTGGACATTCTTTTTTTTTTTTTTGCTAAACTAATAATCATCCGGAGTGGACGGCAGCCATTATGGGGTCGTATGTCCTGAGCAAGCGAGGGAGTGAGGGAGGGAGGGAGGGATGGAGGGAGGAAAGGCTGTTGGAAATCCTAGCCTAAGGAAAAAAAAACTTTGAGTGTTCGCAGGAATTAATATTGCAAACTAGTCAACTTTTGAAAACTTTATCCCGCCCCTGTGCCAACAGATGAGAGACAATAACGAAAACTTTTGACAATAAAGCCATCAAGATCTATTCAGCCATACTACACGCCTGTGTGTGTGTGTGTGTGCGCGAGTGTGTGTATGTGCAGCTTAGCCGTGCCCGCCGTTTGTGCGGGGCCCATCTAATCTAAGATTTATTGGCCATTAGTGAACTCAGAAAGTCATTACAGTTCATTCTGCTCGGGGCCTGACGTTTTATTAGGACAAATCTGCCCGCTGAGGACGGCACTATGCTGAACTGCACGCATTTCCGAGGCACGGGGTCACATGACTCCGGGCTCTGCTTTCCTCCTAAACGCTAAAAGCAGCGATATACAACGCCGGTCCATTAGACGAGCACAACGCCATGATGGAGAGAGTGAGGAGTGTGTGTATGTGTGTGTGGGAGGGGTGTCGTGATTGTCTGTTGTAAGAGGGCCATCTTGCACTCCCCTGACTAATTATGTGGAGATGCAAATCGCTTTGCCGCACAGCTCTCGCTGCTGCCATTACAACGCCTCACGCTCTGATTTGTGTCCTCCAACTCCAGGATCAAGTTGCAACGTGTGAAGCTCAAGTTTACGACTTGGAGGGAATGTATGATGACTTTTTATTGATCTCGGCTTTAAATAGAGATCTGCAACAGCTAAATTGTTTATACCAGCCTGGAAATAATCCAACATAAAATAAAATCAATATGAAATAAAATTAGAATGTAGAGTTACTAACTATAAAACTATTTTTAGTTCAATTTTAATTTTTTTTTCACTTTCTGCCATACATACATTTTAGATTTTCTTTTTTATATATTTTATATACAGTATTTTTTCTTGGTCGCATACGTACAAATAAAAATATACAAATATTTAATATAGACAAATATGTATTATTCAAATTTTTTTTTTACATTTTAACCTTTTGTTTTTAGAAATGCAAATATTTTTCTCTCTTATACATTTTTTTTTTACCTGCTTTCACTTTTGCAAATTTGGGGAAAAAAAATGAAATATAATAATCCTGAAAATGATTCAAACATGTAAAGCATGTAAAGTCTGCATTTAATATGATTTAATAATTTACATGAATGACTTATTCGGCTTGTTCCTTGTCTTTTAATTAAGTTTGCGACTCTAAAATAAATGACAAAAGAAGACCCTGAAATCTAAGCTAAAAGTGTTTGTTTCATTTCCTGTAGTTAAAATGATTTATAACTGATTTGCACTTGGCAGATCCTCTTGCTTCTAGTGAATCAGGGTTGACTCAGAGTCGATTCAGACTTGAATTACAGTCAACCGGACTACTTTCTCATCTACCAAGACCTTTTTCCTCTGATGTATCAAAGACAATTCAGAATTGAATCATTGAACATTTCCCAGGGGACTTAACCTGTCATCTCCTACCTACCTTGCTCAGAGGGTGAGAGCACACAATCAGTGGTTTTAAAGCTTAATATAATGAACCTAATAATTCACATACTGAATTCAAAAAGGAAAAAAATTTAATTGAAGATTCCTCAAAAATATACATACGGTGCCCCACAAGTGTCTGTGTTAGGCCACCTATTGTTTTATTTTTTTACATTCATGCACTATTTATCTCTTTTTCGCTTTCTCTTTCACATTCTCTCTTGCACACATTAACACACACTTGTACACACACTCCATATTTCTAAGTTTCTAAGTGTTAGTGCTATGCTAATGTTATAAATAATATGCTATTTTGAATCCTAAATTTCTGAGCTTTCACCTTTCAAAAATACAATGTTTTCCAAAACAGGCCAGATTTATATCACTTGTGACGTGAAACATTATATTCACTTAAATAAATAATGCGGAAATGTTTCTATTAAGTTGTTTTCTATTATCTAATGAACAAAAATATATAAATGTACTTACTAAAATTGCATTTAAGTGGTGTTTAATTGTTTTTATTATGGCCAGATTATAGTGTAAAAGCATTCAACAGAAAGCACTGCGGTACAGTAAAAACAACCCAGAGCAGAGTTGTATGTTGACCGGGAATTGAACTCAGGCTTCATGCAAATGTGATTTGACGAATATTATTGCACTGCTGTGTCTGTGCTTCATTAAGAAGATTCATTTCCATTTCTCCTGATAAATGGAATACACTTATTGCCTACATCTTCGGGGAAAAAAAACTTAGCGAGCCGACTCATACGTCAACGACAAACCGGAGAGGGAGTGAAACAAGCTGCTGAACAGGATTTATTTTAGGAGTCACGCTGTTATTTACATCTTTCAGTTGTACAGCTACTTGTTTCGGGTTCTCCTATGACTAACAGCAGGATGTTTTTCTACTAAGTGGAAAAGTATTGGAACACCTATCCATCACATCCATTTGCATATTCCAGATATTCATATTCTAACTTCAGACTTTTGAAAAGACTTACTACCAGATTGTGTCACGTGACTGTGGAGATTTAATCATTTAGTTACAATAGTATAAAAATAAGATCCGACCCTATTGTTAAGTTGAGGAGGTCAGTCGGGGTTCCAGTTCATCTCAAAGTTGTTCTGTTTAAAAAGGGTTGAGTCAGAACCAGGACTTTGTACAGGACATGAGAGTTCTTCCACTCTATAACATCCAGAACACAGCATGTCTTTATGGAGATCAGGGGTATAGTTCCCGTGAGGGAATAATAGAATACCACAACTTACAAGGACATTTTGGACAACTGTGTGCTTCAGACTTTGTGGAAACAGTTTGGTGGTGATTTGTCCACAAATACTTTGGCAATATAGTGTTTATTATACACCACTCATCAACCTACTGTTAAAAAAGTAGACAAATAGCTCAAAAAGTGATATATGAGAAAAGATTCAATTCAGATTTAATTCAAAGTCAATTACAGAGTCAAATTACAGCCGATCAGATCTTTTCCAATTGAAGAATTAGAGTAAATTCTAATTTAATTTTATATAAAATCACAGGTAACAGGACCCCTTACCTTGTTCAGATACTCTCAGACCTGAGTGTAATCTCACCTGCCCAAAAATGGTTTAACATGACATATACCCAATAAAAAATTATTATTATAATAGAGATTTTTCATATCAGGGGTCACCAAAGCAAAGCTTAATTAATCAGGGCATTGGCCCACCAAGACCGAGTGACCCCTGCTTTGTATCATTGAATATATATGGCACCCGACAAGTATCTGTCCAACTATTGTTCTATTTTTTTATACCCACACAGACACAGATATACAGACACAGTGAGAAACACTTCAGTAATTAGTAGCCATGTTTGATAGCTATGAAGTCACTGGAGCAGTGATGTCACACTGTGACAAAAAGCCAGGCCAAACATCCTTTGGTACTGTTGCATTATAAGAACACATTTTTGAGGACACATCGACAATCTTGATAACGTTTAATTTGGCACAGCAGTAAGAAAATGCACAAAGTATATTTTGTCACTCCACAAAGTGTCTGTGTTAGGCCACTTATTAAAAAATAAATGAAGAACCTAAAGTACTTCATTCATTTTGTCACGTTTATGCTTCAACAAACATTTTTATTAAGATCTGTTAGGTTGGACTCCTGGCTGGCTCGCCAATGTAAGAAAAAATTTATAAGGTCATTGAAAATTTCCTAGAAAAATTATTACAGTGAAGCAGTGAAAAAAAGTACTTTGGGTTCATCAGAGTGAGTCAGAACCATAAATCATATAAAGATTTGGTCTGAATGTAAACTGAGTGTAAAAATTAAGTATGCAAAAAATGGCTGTGTAATAATATTTGATAGCAATTACATTGTGGGTATTTTTACAGGTACTCAGCACACAAAGGGTCAAGTGCTACTATTGCATAAATGTTGATCATAGTCACCACATACACCTTGATGTCTGCTGTCACTCCTACACTATAATTAATTAAAGGCTTTGTGTTTAATATTGTACCAAGTTTGACTACGCTAATTTTAAATGACGTTGAGAAATAACTTGCTTTGACATCTAAAAGTGGACTCTTGATTAAGGCGTTCTGTTTTTTTAAGTCCAGAAGATTACAGTGTGGAATAAAAGCAGACAAAGAACCTCCATAAGCCCAGCTCTGCAATTCGGAATCATATTTAGCGTAGACATGTGTGAAGTGTCTCCAGTTTCGAGTGCCATTTCTAGTGCCTGATGGATTGGGATTTCTATCTAATTAAAGGCCATCTGTATGTGCGTGGCTTTGTGGTGCACCATAGCCCTTTTGCCCCGGGTGTGTCTGCCTCACACACCGTCATCATCCACCTGCTGTTATTCCACTATCTGCCAGTGTTGTGTCAACATTTGGCTAATGTGCTGCTAACGCTCCCCAAACGCTCTCAGTGTGAACACGACGCTCTGCATGGCCTGATGCTCCTGGCATGGCCTCTGATAGATGCCTGACCTCGCTAATTGCCCTGGACCCCTGCGCTGGAGTGTGTGTCCTTTCTCAGAGGCGTGAGTAATGAGACATCTGAGCTGAACGAGATGGACGCTACAGCCACCAACGCCACACCGGAATAAAACTTTACCAACACAGCAGCGTCTTCAGTGACAGACGACCTTTTATTTTTGGCGTGTGAACCACACAGTGTGACGCATTTATCTGATACATGATCATATCTGGCTAATCATGAATAATTACTTTTAATGATTTGTGGATTTTTTTAACAGGTGCAACAGCTGAAAATGAGGTTCTATTTGTAAACTAGGTTAAGACTAATTTATTTAACCCCCACCTACATAAAAGTCCCGCCACTGTCTTTACTTTACCTGTTTTTTAAATTTGGGGCAGCACATTGGCTTAGAGTTTAGCACTGTTGCCTCACAATAAGAAGGTCCCGGGTTCGATTCCCCTGCAGGGGTCTTTCTGTGTGGAGTTTGCATGTTCTCCCTGTGCTTGCATGGGTTTACTCCGGGTTCTCCGGTTTCCTCCCATAGTCCAAAAAGTCCACACTTTAATTGTTGATTCTAAATTGCCCATAGGAGTGAATGTGAGTGTGTGTGGCCCCGTGATGTACTGGTGACCTGTCCAGGGTGTCCCCCTTCTGCCTCTCGCCCCTTTCAGAGACGGCTGGAATAGACTCCAGCACATCCCTGTGACCCCAAATTAGGGAATAAGCGGGTATAGAAGATGCATTTATTCTTTTCTTATGCTTGTCAGTTTTTTATTTTTATTTTGTAGAATTAATTTTTACTTCCTGTTTTGTTTTTTTTGTTTTTTAATTTCGCTTTTCTGATTCTTGATGACAGATTTTTTTTAGTTCCTCACTGATCTGTAATATTCAGCATAATTACCAGATTTCTCTTAATAAAAGTCACTCGGGTTTGAGTCCTGTTTCTGCTACATGCGCGTTATTACATCAATATGTCAATATTATATGATGTTTTGTGTAGATACGATGTCATTTTTAGCTCCAGGTTGTAACAGTATAAAATATAGAAATATAGAAGAAGGTTCAGAGGGGGGTCAATACTTTTGCAAGGCGGTATACAGCGGAAGAGCTGGATCTGTTGAAGCGCTTAACATTTTATACACTATCTATAAAGGCACCACATGGGGGAGTGTAATTAGTCTCGTCTTATTTGATGAGTAATGATGTGTTCGATCAGCTGTGGCCAGAAATGGATGCGGGTCTTTATGACGACGAGGTGGAAGGACAAAGAGAGAGAGAGAGAGAGAGAGAGAGAGAGAGAGAGAGAGGGACGTGTGGTGGCATTAGCCTGAAACTCATCCTTAATTTCATTCCGCTGCTCTATCGATCTCTCTGCGTGAGTCCATCTGAAACGACGGTCGCTTACGCTGCCGGCACTGATGTCAACCACCAGAGGTGCTCCAAATAAGTGCATCAGTCATTAGTCCGGCTCGTAATTGATGCATCTCATCTATGAACGGTTCTACTCGTGTTCTGTTGGAGGAGAAACATTAATTACTGTCACTACAAAACTCCTAAACACTTAGGATCAGTGTGAGAGCGCATTTCCACTGCACTCCTAACTGCTTAACTGTAGTAATGGAAATAAAGAAATCCCAAATACAGCATAGAAAAATATATACAAATAAATACACATATATATATACACACATATATACACACAAATATACACATATACACACATATATACACATATATATATACACATTTAAATATTGCAGTGATAAACAACAAACTGGGATGTAACTGATACTAAACTGGTAACACACTCCGGGTCAGACTGTTATAGGAAAATAATCAACATGATTATTATATTTATACAGCACTTTTTGACTCTCTCTCTCTCTCTCTCTCTCTCTCTCTCTCTCTCTCTCTCTTTCTCTGTCTCTCTGTGTCTTTCTCTCACACTCTCTTGCCCACTTTTTCTTTCTCTTTCTCTCTCTCACGCTGTCTTTCTCTTTCTCACCCTCTATTTCTCTTGCTCTCTCTCTCTCTCTCTCTCTCTCTCTCTCTCTCTCTCTCTCTCTCTCTCTCTCTCTCTTCTATATCTCATTTCTCTCTCTTTTTTCTCTTTCTCACTCTCTCTCCTTCCCTCTTATTTTCTTTCCTCCCCTCTCTCTCTCTCTCTTTATTTATTTTCTCCTTTTCTAAAGATCAGATCAGATTGTCGATCTCTTTCTCTCTCTTTTCATCTCTTTCTCCCTCCCTGAGTGGCTCTGGAAAAAAATGACCACCAATTGCCGTAAAATAAATTTAAAAGTTTAATAAATGTATTTTGTCATGATGAGCATTTTTCCTTTTTTTTTTCTTCTTCTTCTTCTTCTTTCTCTCTCTGTTAATAAGGAAGACCAGCCACTGTTTCATTTATTTTTCACCATTCTCGGCCACTTTTCTCAGTAATGAGCCCCCCGACTCGCAGACTGCCAGCGTGCGACTGTAGGGAAGTGTTTAACTGAGGCTACTACGTCTGGTTAGGGGGTGAAGTCTTTCTCCACTCCGAGTCTTTTTCCAATTACGGAATTCCTGCAGCGCTGGAGATCTCGCTGGAGTGTTGGAGCTGCTCCGGTGACAGCATGTGTCAGTTCTAGTGCCTGGTGTCTCACTCCTGTCACTGTCACTCTGTACACCAACCCTGACACCACAGCTGCTCAAAATCCTTTCCACAATAGTCTCATCACCCAAGAGGAGTCCGGAATGCCGTTTACCTGCCGCTGCTGCGGCGCTCCCTAATGGAGACACCAGACTAATTAACATTTATTAGACAAAAAGATAAATAGAAAAGTTAATAATAAATGTTAATATCTCTAAAGCCTTGTTAAATACACTGATTATTCAACATAACTAAATATCTCTAATCAATAGCTCTACTATTAATTATCTATAATTTTATCTTAAATCTGTTAATTAGCTTAAGTTCTTCTTCACGATCTCATAATTTACACAAAAGTCATGTAAGAGAAATGTAGGTCTTTATTTTTAATTATTTTATTTATTTTAGCCTAAAATCATTTTTAGACTTTTATTTTTATTAAAATTATTAGCTAATATTTGCATTATTCAGATTTTATGTTTTGATTATAATAATGTTAAAAGAATCTATATGATGAATTAATTCCAGCAGTTATTTTATCATCACTCTGTTCTGTTCTGTGATTTCATTCCGAAAAGATTCCGAATTCTAGCTTTGTAAAACTGCATGTGATGATTCTACATTTGTGTTTCTTTATTAATTATTAGTTAAGTATTTGCTCTGTGAATGAAACCTTTTCTATCCATTAAACTGTACGCTATCTGCAATTTATTTAAATAAGTAAATCAATCAAATTTTGTCGAAAAAGAAAATACTACTAATAATAATACATATAATTATTATTTTGCCATTTAATTCTAATTGTCACTTTATAGTGAGAAATTCAATTTTATATTTTATTTTATTTAAAATAAAAATGTCTTTTTTTTCATTTATTATATTAATTTTTTTAATTTCAAGATTTACTGTAAAAAATGATTTGAATGTAAAACATTGTAAATTAATATATCTTTGTTATGACCTTAAAAACATGTAAACATGTAAAATGAATCTTAAAATATAAAAAAAAAAAAGAAAAAAAAAAGAATATTAAGAATAAAATTCTGTTTTTGGAATGTACGGCGTGTGTGTGTGTGTGTGTGTGTGTGTGTGTCGGAATGAGAGAGAGAGACAGAGAGAGCGAGAGAGAGTCACTAAGAGTTCCCAGGAAGAGTTTGTGTAAAGCCATCTGCTTGTCTGGTTGTGATAGACGTGTCTGTGTGTGTGTATAGTATGTGTGTGTGTGTGTGTGTGTGTGTGTGTGTACACTCTGCTGCCTTTCTGTAAAGAGGTGTCAGAAGTTTGGCTGTGGAGAGATTAATGTCCAGGCGTGTTGAATATGAGATAAAGCTGCTAAGCTGATGGATGCGCGCGACTCGGCTGCGCGCTGAATTTGTGCATTGTCCGTTTCCAAATCGGAGCTTTTAGGTGTAAATCCCTCGCTTCTCTCTCGCACTCATCCATTCTCCATCACACGGACGGAGTGAAAGCTCGCGCTTTGTCACATTCTGATCCCCCACAAACATCTGATCCCTCAACAACATCCATCTCTCCATCCATCCCTCCATCTGCAACAAAACCAAAACCCTCACATCACTCAGCGGACAAGTTCTCATCCGACTCAGGCCGCTTTCTGTCAGATCACCTCACACTGAGAGAGAGAGAGAGAGAGAGGGAGAGAGAGAGAGAGAGAGAGAGAGACAGAGAGAGAGACAGACCGAGAGAGGAGAGAAAAATAAATAAAGAGAAAAAGAGGGAGAGAATAAAGAGAGAGAAAGGGGAAGAGAGAAAGAAAGATAAAAAGAGAAAGAGAGAGAGAGAGAGAGAGAGAGAAAGATAAAAGAGAAAGAGAGAGAGAAATAAATAGAGAGAGAAAAATGTGAAAAAGGAGAGTGAGAGTTTTCTGAAACAAGGAAAATGAAAGAGAAGGAAATAAAGAGGGAAAGAAAGAGAGAGAGAAAGAGAAATAAAGAGGCAGAGAGAGTGGAAGAGAGAAAAATAGAGAGAAATAAATAGGGAGAGGAGAGAGAGATAAATAAAGAGGGAAAGAGAGAGAGATAGCTACAGAAAGAGAGAAAGAGACTTTGACTTTTTACACAACTTTATTTACACAAGTCACATACCATAAAAAGCAGTGACTAAATAAATAAATGTGTCAATAAATTAGTTTAAACATAAGCGATGATTGAGAGCAAGAGAGAGAGAGAGAGAGAGAGAGAGAGAAATAAAAGAGAGAGAGAGAGAGAGAGGGAGAGAGAGAGAGAGAGAGAGGGAGAAATAAAGAGAGAAAGAGAGCGAGAGAGAGAGAGGAATTGCAGTGCAAGGTAATAAATGTCTTATAAATGCTGTAATAACATATTAATATTCATTCTACAGTGATTATAATTGCGATAAATATAATTGTAGAAATGTTCATAGGATTTAAGAAATAAATGTAAAATTATTTTTATTATTTTAGAGTTAGAATAAATTAAAAAAGAAAAATCTTAGTTTAAATGTAAAAGTTTGATGATTCTTTTAAATCTGCAGTTTCTATATTTCTATATGTATCCGTTAATTAATGATTAATTAGTCTTTCTTTCTTATTATCTTATCAGTGATTTTATTTTTCTTACAGTTGTTTTTTCGGGATTTTCTAGTTTTTAAAAAATACAATTTTAGTGTTAAAAAACATTCAAACATTGTTTTAGATTTTTTTTTTTCTGTTTGTTTTTGTTTGTTTGGTTTACCTTTTTTTAAATTAACCGTGGTTATTAAAATATTAAATAAATAAATAAATAAAAATAAATAAAACCTCATTTAAATCTGGTTCTTTTTTTGCCTTTAATTAAAATTTTATTAAACTTTTTTTTTTTGATCGACGAAGAATTCTGTACGTTTCCACAGTTTGTTCTGGTCTGGAGTCTGGACTGGTCTCTGTTCTCTCTCTCTCTCTCTCTCTCGCTCTCTCTCATCTCTCTCTCTCTCTCTCTGTTTTCTCTCTCTCTCGCTCTCTGTTTCTCTCCTCTCTCTCGCTCTCTGTTTTCTCTCTTGTCATCGCTCTCTCTCTCTCTCTCTCTCTGTTTTCTCTCTCCGCTCTATCTCTCTCGTTTCTATCTCTCTCTCTCTCTCTGTTTCTCTCTCTCGCTCTCTCTCTCTCTGTTCTCTCTCGCTCTCTCTCTCTCTCTCTCTCTCTCTGTTTCTCTCTCTCTCTCTCTCTCCTCTCTCTCTCTCTCTCTCTGTTTCTCTCTCTCTTTCTCTCTCTCTCTCTCTCTCTCTCTCTCTCTCTCTCTCTCTCTCTCTCTCTTTTCGCTCTCTCTCTCTCTCTCTCTCTGTTTCTCTCTCTCTCTTTTTTTTTCTTTTTTCTTTATTTCTTTTAATCTGTTTTTTCATTTCATCTTTTTTTCTTCTTTCTTTTTTCATTTTGTTTTATTCTTTTTTTTCTTTTTTATTCTGTTTTTCTTCTTTCTTTTTCTTTGTTTCTTTATTTACTGAATGCTCCATTTGTTTCTTTTTGCAGTTTCTCAGATTGCTGGTCCGGATTTGCCCCATGGATTTGCCCCCCGTCTCACAGGCGGTCCTGAACCCGTGCTCTTGATTCTGTTACTGTTTCGTTCAGTTTATTTAGCGTTTTTCTTTGTGTTTCAGACTCGAACGGTGGTCCTGTCTCACCTGTTTATACACCCGAGAGTGAGAACGCATCACTCCATCATCCCACAAAGTTACTGAGCCAAGTCAACTGTGTGTGTTTGTGTGTGTGTGTGTGTGTGTGTGTGCGCGCACATTAATGACGACACTCATTCATGCTTCATTGACTTCCTGTCTGTCTTTTGTCAGAGGATTACACTATTATGCAGAAGTTTTTGTGTACAAACGGGAACTTTTGCCTATTTTATTTTACACTTTTCACTTTTTCCACTCGACCCCGTCTCATCACCGCCTGACGCTTAATTTCCTTTCTCCTGGAACTCCTCAGCACTTTTTTAATCATGTCGTCTCAACGCTTTGCCTAATACGCAGACGTATTGTTGTTGAGGCGGAGTGTTCCCTTCTTTTTATTTTTTTATTTATTTATTTATTTCTCTTTCTCCCCATCAAATTCAGTTGTGTTTACATTATTTCTTTCTCCGGTTCTGCTTGGCGTGCATATCTGTCACTCCTGTCGGTCGGTTCCGTCAGCCCCGGTGCTTTTCCCGCCGCCGTAATGACTCCTCGCTGCAGCGTCGCAGGAAGACAGTTTCGAATGAACGCATTGGTGAAGTCAGAGTCTGCGGCCTCGGCTTATTATGAAAAGCCCACATCATATCCCTACTTATTCCCCGGCCCCTGCTGTGGGACATGGCGTGAAGAGAGTGTGTGTGTGTGTGTGTGTGTGTAAGAGATTACACTGGTGTGTGGTGTGTGTCCTGTGGTGCTGGAGGGTGTGGTGTCCAGCTCTGGAAAGGTCACAGTTATAAAGATGAAGAAGGGAAGATGGAGGGATGTTTGGTTATAATTGGTTTGTGCCACACTTCCGGTAACACTTGCAGGTGAACTTTGACCCCGGAACACTTTTGCCGTTCAGTTTTATCACACATGATGGTGGCCGCCTGAGGACATCGACACACACACACACACACATACACAGTCTGCTTATTAGAATAACAACAGACAGAATTCAACTGAAGAACACAAGCTAAAGCCGGAGTTTATTTCTCACTGGGCTGCAGATCCAACGCCAAAGACTCGGACGCGTCTGATCAAATTCTGACGTCCGTCTTTTCTTCTTTTTCCATATTTTGTTCCTTTTTTCTGTCTTTTCAAATTCTTTCTTTCTTCCTTACTTTTTAATTCTCTCTTATTTTCTTTTTTTCCTTCTTTCTTTCTTTCTATTCAATTCTTTGCTTTTTTTCTTTATTTTTTACATACTTCATCCTTATTTTCTCTTTAGCTTCTTTCATTTTAACTTTCTTTTTTTTTCCTTATTTTGTTCTGTCCTTCTTGTTTTTTATTTTATTTAATCATTTCTCATTTTTACTTGTTTTATTCTATTCTTTCTCTTTTTTTCTATCTGTCATTCTGTCACAATTTTTCTTTTTTTTTTCTTATTCTTTCTTTATTCCTTATTTTGTTATTCCTTTTTTTTTAAATTCCCCATTCTCTTTTTTTCCTTTTCTTCTATTTCCTTTCTTGTTGTTTTACTTTTTTATTTTGTTCTTCTTCCCTTCTTTTTTAACTTTATTCTTTATTTTATTGCTTTCTTTTTCATTTAAAATCTTTTGAATATTTTCTATCGTTTTTTTCTGTACATTCTATAGCTATTAAACGGTCTAATAAACTGTTTTTTATGTCCTGTTAGTGTTTCGGAATGAATAAATCCGATGGGTGCATTAGATTTAAACTGATGTTTATTTGATTGTGTGCACAGGTTTGTATATAAGACCAAAACAGTGAATTCTACTGTAATAGATGGACAGTCGTAGATTCGGGATGTTTCACAGATTTGTTTCACACACACATTCATGCCAATTGTTTTCCTCGTCCAGTGAGAGCTGCAATTTAATATAAATACATTGCTGGAGTTTTCATTTTAATTTAACTTGAATGACTGTTTTGTCAAAAATTAATTTTGCTCCCACATCTGGCTAAATCCCAGTTTATGGACTGGCATCGATGCCTGAAATTTGCGGTTGTTCTTTATCTTTCACAACAGCGGCTTCATAACATGGAGTGTGAACCGTCTCGCTTAATTTCTCTTTTAACTGTTGGTTCACTTAATTAATTATCAGCTTTAGGAATCACAACAATACATCAAAAACATCTTCTTTCACATGAACTACTCAATGAACTGAATTCTGAGGTTAGAATTGTTAAACTGATTAAAATAAATAAAAAGGGACATAAGATCATAAGTAAAAAAAAAAAAAGATGAATGTAAAAAAAGACCAGAAGATCAAAATTTTAAAAGATCAAAGTGTAAAATGGACATAAGAGCAACACAGTAAAAAACATTAAAGTAAAAATTGACATTAGATCAAAAGTAAAAAAAAGATCAAGGTAAAAAATAAAACAGATCAAAGTGAAAAATGGACAGAAGATCAAAAGTAATTTCTGGCTTATCCTATCCTTATCCAGGGCAGCTCACATTTATCTGATTTATCCTTCTGAACAATTAAGGGGTTAAGGGTCTTGCTTAGGGGGGCCAGTAATGGAATCTTGGTAGTAATGGGAATTGAACACACAATCTTCAGATGAGCACTTCAATTTTTATCCACTGAGCTACAACTTCTAAAAGTATAAACGAATTTCTGTGACACAAAAGAAAGAATAGTTTGGTTCGTGTTGTTCTCTCAGATGACAGATTTGTGCGATTTGCGATTGTGATAATGATTTATTCAGAATGTGTTTCTTGTACATCAGGTAGTGTGAAGTTGACTAAGCCATTTATTATAATTTAATGTATATTTATAAAGCCCAGAATTCTGTGCTTCAATAACAAAAATCTATAACTGAATAGAAGAAGAGAAGATCAATAACATGTACTGAATTTTTTTTTTTTCTGCATGAATAATATATCCTTTTATTTTCTTTATAGCATCCATGATTCAGTGTTTATCTGGACGTCTTTCTTCTGGAAGAAAAAAAATATATAGCTCATAGATCTATTTCTAATACATCTGGCAATAAATCTGTTCTGATGAGCGCCGTTGTGAAGGTGTGGAGTATCGAACGTCCAGACTGGTGTCATCTATTTCATGAAATAGGCCACGGTTAAACGAGTTAAACACTACAGCAGTCATAAATAAGCACACCAAGCCGCATGGCATTTTATCTTTCCTTTTTCCACCCGTGTGTGTGTAAGTGTGTGAGTGTGTGTTTGTATTTATCTCAGGAGACTTAGCATCTCTACGTCTTCTAAAGTTCAGTCAGGTCCCTGGAGGAAAACTGAAAAATCACCTAATCGCTCCAAAAGAAAACTTGTATCACATGGCTATTCGGTGCCTCGTTAATAACATTCAGTTCAGCACCTTACACACACACACACACACACACACACACACGCACACATGCTATCCTCATAGCCTTAAACTCTCATAACGCTATTCTTGAGCAATTCATTCTTACACATCTGAATGTGTGTGTGTGAGAGAGAGAGAGAGAGAGAGAGAGAGGTGTTAAACTCTTTCGGAACAGAAGCATGAAGCTCTGCTTATGAATTTATATCCCATAGCGGCGGATTTTAATATAAAAGAGAAGCAGAGATTAAAGAGACAAATCTGACCTGGACTCTAATTCATTTCGGTTTAAACTCCCTCACTGCTGCTCCAGCGTAGCGATGCTTAACCGAGTCGCGCTATTCACTTCAGACGTCTGTTTTATGTGCGGTCATGTCATGCATATAAAATGTAGAAAAGGAATATAAGTGATGACGTGTAGAGATCGCCCGATTATCGGTTTAACTGATATATTTTTTCGATATATTTGATAATTTTTTCATTATCAGATATCGGTTTATTGGATCCACCGATATTATACATCATATAATATTATATAAGCATCCATTCATTTATCTTCTATACCCACTTATTCCCTGATTCGTGGTCACAGGGATCTGCTGGTGTCTATTCCAGCCGTTTCTGAAAGGGTGAAAGGCAGGAGGACAGCCTGGACACCAGTCCATCACAGGGCCACACACACACACTTACACTCACTCCTATGGGCAATTTAGAATCACCAATTAATCTAACATACATGTTTTTGGACTGTGAGAGGAAACCAGAGAACCCGGAGTAAAACCCACACAACCACAGTGAAAACAAAAATTGTTATTTCTTTTCATTGTGATTGAAATATCACATCAGCAGATTACATAAAGTGTGCATTAAGGGCACAAGAAGGCAGGCACCCTACACACTTGCACCCTTCAGAGGGAACATGAAAATCAGAAGCACAAGTGTGGAACAAGGCCAAAGAAAATATATAGGAAGAAAGACAGAAAAAAGAGAGAAAGAAAGAGAAACAGAGAGAGAGAGAAAGAGAGACAGATAGAGACAGAGAAAGACAAGGACAGAGAGAGAGAGAAAGAAGAAAGAGAAAGAGAGACAGGAGAAAGAGCGAGAAAGAGAGAGAGTAAAAAAACTGTGTGTTGTTCTGGGTGAAGCTCTTTTTTCCTTTTTGTTTTTTCCCTTCTTTTCTCACACATTTACACACACACACACCTTTATATTCTCATAACACTATTTTTGTGTCTAATATGAGGAGTTAATAATTGCACATCTGGATGATAGTGTTTGAGAGTGTGTGTGAGAGAGAGAGAGAGGTGTTAAACCTCTTCTGAACAGAAATGTGACACTCTCCTTATAAATTTAAATCCCCTGCTTGTCCCCTAGAGGGGTATTTTAATATAAATGAGCAGCGGAGATTAAAGACAAATCTTATAATAAGTTTGTTATGAGTTCATTTAACATATATTAGTGTTTACATTGCGAAAAAATCCTGGAGGGTTAATGTTACTGTACATTCTTCAGCATATATCAGTGGTTCTACACCTATTTTGGACAAGCGCCCCCTCTAGGTCAATCTGAAATTCCTTACTGCCCCCCATTACCCAAACTCACAGCCCATGCACACTACACACCATCATTTAATCAGACTACCATTTAACAGTAATTTAATCATTAGAATACAAAGAAAGAGAAATATTTTCTTTTTTAAAGGGTTAGGCCTTTTTTCTTTTTCTCTTTAAGGGTTAGGGCTAGCGTTAGAGTTAGGGTTTAGGGTTGAGGTTTAGGGTTTAGGGTGAGAATTAGGGTTTAGAGTTAGAGGTTAGGATTAGGGGTTAAGGGCTAGGGTTAGAGTTAGGGGTTAGGATTAGGGGTTAAGGGTTAGGGCTAGGGTTAGAGTTAGGGTTTAGGGTTAAGGCTTAGGGTTTGGGGTTAGCATTAGGGTTTAGAGTTAAAGGTTAGGATTAGGGCTAGGGTTAGAGTTAGGGGTTAGGGTTAAGGCTTAGGGTTTAGAGTTAGCAGTTAGGGTTAGGGTTAGAGTTAGGGTTTAGGGTTAAGGCTTAGGGTTAATTCCCACTAGGGGCGCTACTTCCACATTGAGAATCTCATATATATATATATAAGTGAGTGGTGATTTACCCAGCACAGCTATCTATATTTTATGATTAGTTACCATTTCACACAGCAGATTTTCAGGGAAGGAGTCTCCAGTGTCAGCCGTAACTTGATTATCCCCGATTTTCTTCCTTTCAGCCCCCAACAAACTGCCCCACCTACTGGAAGATCACACAGAATGCTGCACACTAGCAGCGCAGTACATACACACTGGCCAGTAAGTAAGGAACAGTCAGTAATGAGGTTATTAAGTGTAAGAAGACTTACACACACACACACACACACACACAAAGACACTATTTATTTAACTGCACTTCTATTTCTGACATTTGATGCCGTATTTAAAAAGACTTACATTTGTCTGTATAATTGAGCAGTTAACAGTTGGTGGTGCTGGGATTCGAACCCAGAATCTTCTGATCTGATCTATGTTTGTTTATTTTTAATGTTCATCTTTTGACATTACTTTCTTTCTTTCTTACTCTTTTGCTTATAATCTTCTCTCCTTCTCTCTCTTTCTCTCTCTACTCTCTCTTTTCCCTCTCTCTCTCTCTATCTCTTTCTCCCCTCTCCCTTCTCTCTTTCTCTCTCCCCTCTTTCTCTCTCTTCTCTCTTCTCTCTCTTCTCTCCTCTCTCTCTCTCTCCCCCTCTTCTCTCTCTCTCTCTCTCTTCTCTATCCTCTCTCTCTCTCTCTCTCTCTCTCTCTCTCTCTCTCTCTCTCTCTCTCCTGCAGATGCACAACAGTGTCCCGGCTACCGCAGCGACTTTTTTCACCGACCCGTCCTGCCGTTTGACCCCCTGATGGACAGAACCTGCAGTCTGGCAGAAGGTGATTATTCATGGTTGACAGCGATCAGCATGGAGCCTAAACAGACGCTGTAAGAGTAATCTAATATCACTGTTCCACCAACTCTCGCACCGCCGTCAGGCACCGGAAAAACACGGCCTCATGGGAAATATTCCAGCTTGGCCTTGTTTAAACTATTCGAGTTATTACACTTGTGCAGTGAAGTATATTGGACACTTCCTGCTTAACCCTCTAAACACAGAGTTAGGTCATCACTGCTCCCTTCTGTCCTGGAGAATAAACGACAAAATTCTGACTTTCCACTCACTCTCCTGCTTTTTCACTTCTTTTTCCTCTTCGTTCAAATTTTTTTTTTATGAGTGTGTAAATTCATTATGTGAAATCTCTCTCTCTCGTTTCCCTTCCTCCTTTTCTCCCTCTTTCTTTTTTCTTTCACCAAATCTTTTATATTTTACCCTTCTTAATCCCTTTTTTTCTGATTATCTGTTCTTTCTTTCTTTCTTTCTTTTTTTTTTTTTCTTTTTCTTTCTTTCTTTCTTTGTTTTTCTTTCTTTTATACTTTCTTACTTCCTTTCTTTCCTTTTCTTTCTTTTTCTTTTATTCTTTCACTTATTCTTATCTTCTTACGTTTTAAATTACCCTTTCTTTCTTTCTTGCTTTTTTTCTACACTTTTACACTTTTTCTTACTTTATTTTACTCTTTCTTTCTTTCTTTCTTTCTTTTTTATAATCACTTTCTTTCCCTATTTTCTTTTTTCTTTCTTTATTTATTTACTTTTTCTTTTCTTCTTTGTCTTTCCTTTCTTTTCTTAATCTTTCTTTCTTTTATCTTCTTCTTTCTTTTCTTTTTCTTTTTTCCTTCACTACTTTCCTTATTTTTTTTCTTTCTTTTCCTTTTTCTTTTACTTTTTTCTTTTTCCTTTCCCTACTTAACTCTACTTTACTTTTCCTACTTACTGCTTTTCAGGCTGTTATTGATTTCTACATGAATGAAGGGCCGATATTGACATTTATAAACAATACTGATGATTATTTGATATGCAAAAACGATAATTATTTATATAATAAAAGATATCAGAAAAATTACAATAATCATCATTCAATAATCATTCAATCTTCACTCCATGCTTATTTTTACAGTTAAATTAGTGGCCCTTTATCAAGATCCGGAACAGAAAATGGAAAAACATTTATCCTTTTCGAAGAATTTTTTAAAAGCAGATATTATCAGTATTTGACTTTTTTGCTTATGACTAATAAATAGCCCACATTTAACAATGCCCTGATCGCACCATTTAAAGAAAAGTTCAACTGCACCAGTGTGTGTTATCCGGTCCCCAGAGCAGTGTAAAGACAGCACTATGATGAGTTTAACCATGATGAAGATCACCAGCCTGCCCCAGCACTGTATCCCTTCAGCAGCATGATTGCTATGTGAAAATCAGAGCCCGGCTCGTGCTTCAGTATTGATTTTAACCCCGCGCTCATCGACTCCTCGTTGTTGCCCTTGTCGTTGTTTCCTCTGTGGATTCTCTATTGCCATCTTAGTGGACATTTTTATAGTTTATTATTGAAGTGTGTTTGATGAGTTTCTGGACTCCAGACGCATCGACTGGACGTTAGAGCGCACCTCAGGAGCAGAAAAAACCCAGAAGGCGTTATAATCGAAGAGGGGAAAAAATAGCGGATCAGATGGTACAGAATATTATCCAAATCTTAAAATATACAGTATTATATTATATTATATTATATTATATTATATTATATTATATGCAGACTTAAATTAGATTTTATTATTTACGTTTCTAGCTACAAAAAAAGTTAAAAGAAACAGTGTTTGAACATTAAAAAAATATGTAACATTACATTTTTTTTCTACTAAATAAAGAATTTGTAATTGATATGAAATATTCATGAATTATATATATATTTTTAAACCTAAATTTTTTTTCAATATTTAATATTTATTGTGAATAAAAGGTAAATTAAATTAATAATTTGAAATATACTGCGAGATTAACGTAATCATTTTAACTAAAGGTTATCTTTCATTGTTATTATCCCATGCAATACATAACAGAATTTTTAAAAACTGTTTTTTTTTATAATAATTCTAGCTGACAAACGACATCAAAATCAACAAAAAATTAATTTTTTTATTATTTATTGATTTATAAATTTTATTTATAAATTATTGTAATGCTGTTTTTAATATTTGACCTAAAATCTACTTACTAACTACATTAAATTAAATATATATATATATATATATATATATATATATATATTATATATATATATATATATAATATAAATGTGTGTGTGTGTGTGTGTGTGTGTGTGTGTGTGTGTGTGTGTGGTGTTATATATGTTGATCGTCATCAGCAGGCGCTTTTTGGTAAATATTATTAAATGTTCATCTGCTCTTCTGCATGTCCATACCTGGTTTTCTTTAACACAAATGTGTCACTTACGCCAGACAAGAAAAAACGTAGAGCACTTAAACAGCTAATCCAGAGCCACTTACATCCAACTGAGCAGTTAATGGTCTTGCTCAAGGGCTCAGAAGTGGCAGCTTGGTGGTGCTGGAAATAGATCACCTAATCTTCTGGTGTACAGTACAACCACAGATCTTTTTTTAAGATATTTTTGTGCCTTTATTGATAGGACAGAGGGATTAAATAGAGGTAGATAGAGATGGGACCGAAAAAAAACCCGAAGCCGGAATCAAACCCGGGTCGCCACAGCTGCGCATATGGGTCCCAACTATGGATCTTAACCGCAGATCTTAACCACATTCAGACACATATTACTTAAAAATCGCAGATCAGCTAGGTACCATGTTACCTAGAAGCTGATGTGTATGGAATTCAAATGAATACACAATTTTACATGGATTAAAATTCCCTCCACACAAAACACACACACACACACACACACACACACTGATCCTGTTGTGCTTCAAGTGGCCCCTTATGTACATAGTGACAATCTGCGTCTAACGGGAAAGTCGATAAGGGAGAGTTAGCACAGAGTTCCTCCAGGCTGCAGGGGCTCACCAGAGGACGCTCTAATTATCACCTCACGATTAACGAGGGCAGGAAGAGCCATTGCTCAGACACGGTGAGGTAATAAGGGGGAATAGGGGCTGGATTGACTTCATCACTCAGGCAATTTAATAGGAACAGGAAGGAGGAATAACGAGCGTGAGGGTTACGGAGAGAGCAGCGCTTCCGCTCTGATCAGCGGGATAATCGAGAATCTGGGATTACAGCAGGCGTACCATCTCGGAGGTCTCACTATTCCTGCCGTAACCATCTGACTTTCGTCAGTTATAACAGGGGTGTTTTTTTTTGTTGTCTATACATCCAGGACGTGAAGTTTGACAGGAAATTGTCCTTGACTCATTTAGAGCTCTCGTTCTGCGGCCCGCTTAATTTCGCCCCACGTGCGCAATTATGAACGCGGGGCAGCCGTTTATTCATTTCTAATGATTGTTTTGTTTTCCTCAGTGCCTTTTTTAACATTAAATCGTGTTAAAGTAATCATCGAGACGTAGAATTCGATAGTACAGCCGTCCATTCGTCTCGGGGATCATTAGAGATAATAGATCTGCTGAAACTGTTTAGAATTTTCCATTTCGGAGAATGGGATCATTTTCTGTTATAAATTAGACTGTAAATGATGATTCTCGGCGTATCCAGAGGCTGAAGCTGTTCCAAAGGTCTCAAATGTGTTGTTTTTTTTATCTTATTTCATCCTGTGGGGTACTGTTGAATTCAAGTGGAAAGTCCATAATATAGGACCCGAAATTCATACGATTTAATTGCTATCTCTCAGTTTAATGAACGGCGCCAGGGCACTAAAGTAACGTCAATGTAGCAAATTATATATAAAAAAAACTTTTTTAGGGTTTTTTTTTTATGTTGACTGTAAAAAAGTCTACATGCTGAGAGTTTTTATTTATTTATTTATTTAAAATGCATGCTTGCAAAAAAAATGTCAAAAGTGTCTATTAGTAAAATGTGTAAAACGGATAGAGGGCATTTAGTTTAAGGATGAGTGGGGCAGCAGGAGTGTGTGTGTATGTGTGTAAGTCTGGAGTTCAGTACAATACCATGCTTGGACTTTGACAGGTCAAACGAAAGCACCTGCATAAAGTAATGCAAATGTTGTTCTCTCTTTCTCAGTGAACCTGAAAATGTATTCAGCACCTCGCCATATTCCCATATTCCTCAGCAGAGGGTTATAATTAAGCATACGGAGAAGCCCTCTACGTTCAAGCTTTCTCTTTTTTTCCCTCTCCCTGGTCTGAGACAGAACGGCTCCGAAAAACGTTCGTACACTTCGTGATCGGAGATGTTTTTTTTCGGTCGTAATAAATAATTAACGGTCGGAGGAAATAGTGTCTCTGACCACCGTCTCTCATGCAGGATAAGATAAATCACGGCGCTATTAATATTTATTGCACTATTATTTATAACTGCTGTTTTTCCCCCACAAACTAGTTTTTAAACTGTGTCCGCGTGCAATCTTTTCCAATAAATCATTAAAACTCTTTTTCTGAAAGGTGACAATTTCCGTCGCCAATATTTACTCCGTCAACGGGGCATTGGAGGGTTGTTTGTTTTGTTTTGCTCGGGCAGATTTTATAGCATTAGCTTTGCTAAGCAGCGCCATTTATCGCAATATCTCTTTCTTTCCTTACACTCAGTTTAGCATAATCAGGACCAAAATGTAAAGGGATCATACATCAACATACTTGGATACAATAATTGGAATCAGTATCGATTCTAAAAAAAACCATATCGATCAATGTTCAGTCAAGAAACATTGTGTGATGTCATTGTGAAGCCATCTTTGAAAAATAAGTACCGCTTTCATTGAAAGTCATCACATATGAAGAGAAACATTCACTAACTGGAATAGTTAGTTAGTAAAAATATCTGCAGCACTTTCGCTTGCCAGAATCACAAAAAATCCAGTTTTGGATGGATTGATATACTGCAAAAACTGAATAAATATATTTTAATATCCCAAATCCCGAATATTTACAATGTCCATTACAAGAAAGGGAGAACAGCAGTTGCATATATTGGGGTCATTTGGATTTGAGTTCAGACCACAGTAGTTTAAATAAGTGAGTTTTGAGTTTGGATTTGAATTCAGGTAACAAGAGAATTCCAAAGTTGAGGAGCAGCACGGCTAAAGGCACTATGGCCCATGGTTTTTTAACCAGGAAGAGGGTATTTAGTTGAGACCCAGTAAAGAGGAGCAAAAAGTTTGAGAGGAAGTTTAGGGCTGTATGATGTCTGAAAAGTTAGGTGGAGAAAGGTTATAAAGAGTTTTGTAGGTGAAAAAAAAAGGATTTGTTTGTTCATCTATGAAATTTGATAGGAAGTCAATGAAGCTGTTGGAGAGATGGTGTAATGTGTTGTATAGATGGTGTGCGGGATATCATATGAGCAGCAGAATTCGATGCCAGAGGTGACGGGTGAGTAAATAAGAATGGCAGTACTGTGTGGGGTGAAAGATGGATAGAGGTGAGCAATATTGCGAAGATGAAAGTAGCAAGCCCTGGTTATGCTATTGATGTGGGCTTCAAATAAAAAACTGCTGTCAAAGATGACCCCCCAAGTTCCTAACCTGGCAGGAGGGAAGAACGGTCAATGTTTAAACAAAAACCACAGGACCTAGAAAGAATAGAGTGCCGCTAAGGAGTACCTTAGTCTTACTGCTATTAAGTTTGAGAAAATTGGCAGAAAACCCAGTTTTTATTTTGTAAAGATGATTAGTAGGACAGGCAAGTGGAAGACTGGAGTCAGGTTTAGTAGATACTGTACATCTAGTTTTGTATCATCAGCATGGCGATAAAATTTAATAGAAAAGATGTCACCAACTGAGAGAAGATTAATTAGAGAACCTAAATAGAGGACCTAACACAGAACCTTGAGGGACACCACAACTAACAGAGAAAGGCTGGAAATTAAAGTTTTAAGTTGAACAAACTGGGCACCGCTGGAATTATATGAAGTAAACCAGACAAGAGGAATATCACAGATAAAGTTTGGAGACATGCAAAAAATTCCAGAAGCTGCTGAAATTCAGAATTTTAAAGGTAGCCAGCTTATTATTGGAAGTGAGATGGTCAGTGTGTGGCGTGTCAGTGAATGCAACAGACAAAGGCTAAGAGCTTAAGCTTTTTTATATATGTCACGAGACGTTGTTGTTTCGATTAAGAGAGTGTGTTATTAACATTGAAAGAGAGCAGTTTATGATCAGATACGAGTAATGTAGTTGCCGTACGGTCTAGAGGAAACAGCAAACAAGGCCCAAACTTACGATTCATAATGGCACAGATTTAAATGCCATTGTTGAGGAGTGTGTGTATGTGTATTGTTGAGGAGTGTGTGTAAGTCCGAATTTGAGAGCATTTTCACCCAGTGGCTAAGCTAGCTAGCAGACTTGGGTCAGCAGTCTGGCGGAATAAAAAAAAAGAGTTTAATTCGATTTTATCTAAATCCAGTCAGATAAAAAAGTGTTCCTGTTGATGCAAATCTTTTCCAGTGAATGTTATATAGACTTTAAAGTCTCTTTATGAAACTATAATCATATAACCTTTTCGGGATTCACTCTTTCGTGACCCGTGACATGTCCATCTTGGTTTTGTTTCTCCCCCACACTCCCACGCTGTCCCTCCAGGCTTTGTTTCTTCCGTTTATCCCTCAATCCTTCTCTTTTTATTTTGTTTTCTGAATCTGCATTGGAATGAGCTTCTACTTTCAGACACATTGACAGCCTATACAAAATTGTTTGCATCGACTGTGATGAGGTGTTATTGAGCAGAACAGATGTTTTGCAATGAGCTGAATAATTCAAAGCAGCCGGTGGTGTGAATTTTCATGCTGCTTTCGCGAGTGGAAGACAGGCAGCAATCAATAGATACAAGTGTGATGAACATTGAGATGTAAAGACTGGTGCTATAAAGCAAACAACTCAGTGGCTCTTTAACCAAGATAAAATGTTCCTATCAATATTCCCTTTACTGCAAAATGTAACTAATAATCAAATGGTGTGGAATGTTTTCTTGTTTAATTGTTTTTTTTTGTTTGTTTTTTTATTTCAGTCAGCCAGGAAAGCGTTCTGTGAACATAAGGATATAATTTTCATTTGGTTCTTAGTGGGATAGTCCTAAGTTAGTTGGTCCTTTGGTTCCTTAATAAGTTATTTAAAACTTTGGTTAGTTGGTTGGTTTGTTCCATAATTGGTTGGTTGATTGGTTCTGTGGTTGGTTGATTCCTTAGTTGGTTGATTGATTGTTCCATTCTTTTCTTGGTTGGTTAATTGGTTGGTTGGTTTCTTATTTGGTTAATTGATTGGTCCATTTTCTTTTGGTTGGTTAATTTGTTGGTTCAGTGTTTTCTTAGTTGGTTGATTGATTGGTCTATTGTTTTCTTTGTTGGTTAATTGATTGGTTCAGTGTTTTCTGGGTTGGTTGATTGGTTGGTTTTTTAGTTAGTTGATTGGTTCATTGTTTTTTGGTTGATTAACTGGTTGTTTTCTCAGTGGGTTGATTGGTTGGTCCGATGTTTTACATTTACATTTACATTTGCGGCATTAGCAGATGCTCTTATCCAGAGCAACTTATATTATGCTCTGTTATACAACTGAGCAATTGGAGGTTAAGGGCATTGCTCAGGGGCCCAACACCAGCAGGACCCTGCTGGTGCTATGAATTAAACCCACAGACTTCCAACCAGCAGTTCAATGCTTTAACCACTGAGCTACCACTTCTCCAGGCACTTTGCAGGAATAGATAGTTAGTAGTTCAGTACAGGATGTTCAGATAGTGTGTGGGTATCATACGGTCCAGGATTTATGATTACAGCTCTAAAAGTGGTGCTTTTATCAAACTCTGGAGAAACGTTGGTCATACCGTAAATGCGGCATTCACAAAAACTTGTTCTGCAGTGTTGAAGGACTGTGGCTTTTCAGAGAAGGAAAGAAAGCAAGAGAGAGAGAGAGAGAGAGAGAGAGAGAGGGAGAGGCTGTCAGTGGTTGGCATCAGAGCCAAGGCTAATGAACTGGGCTGTGAGAGTGACAGGCCCAGTTTGGGGCTAGAAAAGTGGAGTGAAGATGGTGGAGAAATGACATGCAGCCCTGGTGGCATACCACCACACACACACACACACACACATTGTTGTAATACACATTGTTTCCCTCTTACACACACAGTTAGAGAGTGTGACTGTGACAGGCTCTGGAGGTCTCGCAACTCCTTAAGGCTTGACATACCAAATGGTGAGTATATAAAGCCTCCTTTCACTTTATCGCTCTCTCTCTCTCTCTCTCTCTCTCTCTCTCTCTCTCACACTCAGATTAGGTCTAAAAGTATATGAGAGGCAGAAAGGGAGAAAGAGCGAGCCGATGGTGACAGCGCTCGTCTGCTCGGAGTGGAAGCGGAAAGTGAGTGCAGATTGACTTTGGGGAAAGCAAGGAAAGAGCGAGAGAAGTGCGACTCAGGTGTGACAGGTTGGAA
>VCAZ01000139.1:775000-820000 GCA_005784505.1 Bagarius yarrelli
AATCAATGTTGGATAAGAATCTTTGTCTAAAGCTCATCTGTCATATTTTAATTATATATTTACTTTATTTGTTTATCGATGTTCTTTAATTATCGTTCGTCAGTAACCGTAACAAAACCAATGACGCTGCACTTCGCCTGCCATTCCTCACTCTTTTACAAAATTAGTAGAGTTCAATGTCTGGGCCAGACCTAAAACTGAATCACATCAAGAATTAGACTTAAAATTAGAATCAGAAACAGAATCAAGTCAGAATTAAAACTGAAATGAAATAAAAACGGAAATCAAAATCGAGTTAAAATTAAAATGAAACCAGACTTAGAATCAGGCAAGAATAAAAATAGTATCAGAACCAGAATTAGAATAAGAATCAAATCAAAATTAGAATTAGAAAAAATGTGAACGTTTCAGAACCAGAATTCAAATTAGCATCAAATTAGAATCAAAACCAAATCAGAATTTCGAAACGAAGAATCAAACAGAACAAATTGAGATACAGTATATCAGAACCAGAATTAGAATAAGAATCAAATCTAAAATCAAATCAAGAATCATAATTAAAAAAGAATCAGAAAAGAATTACAATCAATCAAAGCGAATTAAAATTAGAATAAAATCAAACGAAACAGAATCAAAATAGAGATCCAGATTGAACAAGAATCAAATGAAAACTAAGAATCAGAATTCAAAATCAGAATATTAAAGAAAAACATCAATAGGAATTAGAATTTCGCAACAGTCTTAGAATTAAAATGAATCAGAATAAATCAGATCCAATTTAGAAAATTAGGCAGCTTTAAAATTGGCTTTCAGCTTTATTGTCAAGTACAGTGACAGAATTTTTCAGATTAGTTTTCTGTTTTAGTGATAAAAATTAGGGAAGTTTTTTGGTTGTAAAAATAAAAGATTTGCTGTACTTTAATTAGAATGTATTGTTTTAGCGTGTTTTAGTGTGTCAACATGAAGTAATGTGAGAGCTGACATAAGCGCTGTTTATTCAGTACAAACCTCTGTCATCCATCTGAATAGTTAGGGGTTAAGGGCCTTGCTCGGGGGCCCCACAGAGTTAGCTTAGAATCTTAGCCACTTCCCTACAGCATTATAAATGTAGAGATAACAGAGAGCGAGAACGTAAGACTGTTCTTTAAACTCTTAAATAGCAGATCAGGCCGAGCCGAACACACAGTCTGCCCCTCTTATAATCACACAAATCATTTTTATACATATTTTTAACAGACAAACCCCAAAATTAAAGTCGTACATCCAGACCAGACCTCCTGTCCTCCCGAAAAATTAATAAGTAATGATAATTAAAATTCCTAAGACGCTTTCATGGAGACGGCTACAAAGCTATTTGTTTGCTAAAGCAGGACCTGCGATAATAAAAATGCAAATCGCTTTATTAGGATTATGATTTTTTTTTTCTGTCTTTTTTACATTAGAATGGAGACTGTTGAAATGAAGCATGTGCAGATTTAATGCAGGCTTAAAGATTAGAAAAAAGGACGCAAACAAAACACAGGAATTGCTTTTATACGGCAAAAACCAAGCGTGAAAGGAGCAGATGGGGGAAAAACTATGTATGTGAAGCTGTTACAGTAAAAAGAGGTGAAATTTTAGCCCAAACAATTAATTTTATGAATTTCTTAAAGGAAGTTATTAAGTGGTTTTTTTTTGCATTTGTTATTTACAATTATTATTTATTTATTTATTTATTTTTTACTTAATTAATGATCTATTTAACAATTCTATGGTTTATTTACCTTTTGTTTGTTTTTTTATCCCTATTATAATTATTATTATTGTTATAGTGTATAAATATTTGTTTCTATTTATTTGCTTAATTATTTATTGATATTTTATTTATTTTTTTCATATTTATTCAATAATTTTCACTTCTTGTGTGTCTTTTTTCGCTAAAATTAATCTTAATTATTTATTTTATTTAATTGTAAATATAAAATTTTAGTATGTAAATGAAAATATGGTGCATTTTTTTTTAACCAATTTTAAAGTAAAAGTAAAAATATTGTGCATAGTTAATTAGCCCATTTTTGTTTTAAATCATGATTTATTTTTTTTTTTTTATTTTATTTTATTTATTTATTTTTTATTTTAAAAAAATAAAATAAAACATAAAATAAAAAACACATTTTATTAATGTGTTCATATTACACATTGGAAACAAGCCTTTTGTCTCACCTTACCCACCTAACTCCAACACACACACACACACACACACACACACACACACACAAAACAAAAACCACATGCAATATTCAGACTTGCAATAAGGTCACTACAGACTAAACAGAAACGTTTTAATTTTATATTTTATACAGATATAATTTTATATGTGCAGGTGTATTAATGTAATATCATCTCTACAGTGGAGCTTGTGTGTGTGTGTGTGTGTGTGGTTAAACACACCACCACACCATGATAGGTCTCGCAGGAGGGATGTAGGAAGGTTTTCTTGTTTTTTTTAGATTTATGGCATCACTTTGGGTTCCGGTGTATTTAATCAAGCGCTCATCCTGCGTCACGTTATGATGTAATTATCCGCTAACTCTTCATTATTGCATCTGGTGATTGACAGCTCACCAGCCATTATTTATCTCATCATGCGGTTGCGGCGCATCGGCACGGAGAGGCAAGGCTGAGTAATTATGAATGAGCGGTTAGAACGTTACCGCTGTCGAACCCGAGGCTGTGGAAAGTAAATAAAAGATAGAGAAATATAAAAAAAAAAGTGAAGAAGAAGAAGAAGAAGCGTGGATTATTGGCGAATGATCCGTATCTTCATCTCAGGGTCTTCAGCTCCTCCATAAATAAATACAAATACTTGGAATTTAAATACCTTCACCTCAGGCACCTGTGTGTGTGAACTCACACTCGTTCGTTATCCTTCCCTTTCCCTTTTCCAGAACAGCGTTTAATCATGAGGATGGCTTTCTCTTTCCGACTCTGGGCTTCCCTGCCAGGTCGGGGTAATTGTCACCTCCGGAGCAGTTTGCAGGTGTCTGTTTACAGTTTATCGCCTGCATAATCTAACACCTCGGCTAAACGAGCTCTGTCATCTCAGGGAAGTTTAGTGTGCGCAGGTGAAGGCAGCTGGCAGCTCGGAATGGGGCCAAGTACAGAACAGCGCTGGCAATTAAAAGCTTTCTGTCAGGAAGCGCAGGGCACGATGGAGCGTTAGTTCCGACTCTTCAATATTCCCAAGTTCTCATCGAGAATCCCCAAAATTTCTTCTTCACATTCACATTTCTGACATTTGGTAAATCCTCTTTAACCAGGCTGATTTATTTTTATTCACACGGAGAGTTAAGGGTTAAGGCCGTGCTCAGGGGCCCAGCAGTGGCAGTTTGGTGGTGTTGGGAACTGAATTCATGCTTCTCCAATCAGCAGATCAAAGAACAACTTCGAAATCATTTACATTTAAAATTCTGTTATGATAGACGTCCTTACATTTACGTCTGAGAATTAAGGACCCTGAACAGGGGCAGTTTGGTGGTTCTGGAAGCCATGAACATTTAATCGGTTTCCTGATCCAGAGCAACTGACATATATTCCATTTTTTTTCCAACTGAGCACTTTAGAGTAAAAGGCCTTGCTCAGGGACCCAGAAGTGGAAGTGTGGTGGTGCTGGAACTCATGATCTTCCAATCAAACCATTTCCTTTACATTTCTACGCTTTTGGCAGACACCGTTCATCCAAAGCGGCATACATTTACCTTATTTTTCTTCAACTGAGCAGTTAAGGGGCAAGGGCCTTGAACATGGGGCCCAGCAGAGGCGATTTGGTGATGATGAGAACTAAAGCCATGATTCTATAATCAGCAGTTCAACAGCTTAATCATTTATGGAAATTCAGAGTGACTTACATTTATCCTGTTTTTTTATTTCAAGATTAGTAAGGTTAAGGGTCTTGCTTGGGGGCCCATCGGGGGCCCATCAGTGGCAGTTTGGTGATGCTGGGAATTGAAGTGTAAATGAAGCCTCACTTCCTGTTCCTCAGACCGGTCATGGGCGCTAAGGTGATTTTACTCGCAGCTCGCAGGATTTTTTTAGCATGGCTGCACCGTCGCTGTCGTCCCCCCTTATAAAGGCAGATGTGCTTGATTAGATTGGACTAATTCGTAGGTAGGGGCTGTTTTCACCTGCGCCTCGGGCTCATCAGGGAAAGTGATTCATTGTGGCAGTGATGACAGGTGAGGACGCCAATTTCACCCTCATTCACTGAATATCTAATGTCATTTTAAAGTTTAATGTGTTTTTTTCTGTTGTGGTGTGTGTGTTTGTATATGTATATGTGTGTGTGTGTCCTGCTTCCCCAATGGCATCATAAAAAATAAATAAATTCACTTCATAAACATATTGTTTGTGCAAGAACTTTGTGATTGAATCATTTAGTGTGTCTGTTAACAGCTTCAGCAAGGTCATGGAATTTATTTTTCTGCGGCATGAGATGTGATATTATTCCTTACACCGCAGTGCTGATATGGTCTGATCTGATATTAGATCTGATTGGGTCTGGTCTCTTTGGCTCTGTTCTTTTTGAGTCACATCTGATCTGTGATGATTTAAAAGTTTCTAATGTAATATACTCTAGTCTGGTCTAATGTGTGATCTATATGTAGTCTGATTTGGGCTTTGATCTGATATAGGCTACTTTAGTCTGATCTGATGACTTATTATCTGGGTTGACAGTCTAATTAGACTCACAATGTGATAAAACAGTTTATCTGATATGGTCTATTGTGGTCTGATCTAACAGTTGGTCTAATATGATCTAAAGTGATCTGATCTAACAGTTTATCTGAAATGGTCTATTCGGGTCTGATCTTACAGTTGTGTAATAAGGTTTATAACCTTAGAACGTTTTAGTGGGTGTATATGTGTGTGTGTGTGTGTGTATGGTTTGTGTGTATGTTTTCGTGTGTATATGTTTCTGTGTTGTATTACATTGATATAATTTTTTTGTGTTAATGAGTGTTTATGTGTGTGTGTGTGTGTGTGTGTGTGTGTGTGTAAAGCACTCCTGAGAACTCTGATTTGCTCCAGTCCTCCTGTTAGCTGATGTGCTCCCTCTCAGTGTCTTGGTGTCTGTGCGAGTGTGTGCGAGAGCTATTTCAGGAAGTTATTTTGACAGTCCTGCACTTGTTTTCGGTCAGCTGCTGGAAACTCTTGCAGCACTCGCGCTACAGCACCAGCGTAAATCCACCTCAGCTCCGGTGTGAACTGGAACGGCTCTCCGCCTCACTAACTCGCCTCGAGTAAATAAACCCGCATGCACAGATATACTGTAATTCTGCACAAACAAATAGACTCCATCCTCTTTCACTTCCTCTCCTTTCACCCTGATGTCACTTTATTAGCTCGAATAGGACCAGAGCACCAGGGGTTTCCAGGCAGAATGAGACATTCCGTTGCACATGCACAGAACTTTCCCTAAACATTCTACAATTCTTTAAACATTCCTTTGAACATGCATGATACTTCCCTACACACTCCTTTGCACATTCACGGTACTTCCTTAAAAATTCTATACTTCCCTACACATTTCCTAAAAAAATGCACTATACTACCTTAAACAATTCTATGCATGTGTATTACATACTTTCCGGGAATTCCATACTTCCTTAGGCATTACGTTTTTGGAACTTTTTTATACATTCCATTGCACATGCATGTTACATTTCTTTGCACGCGCACAGTACTTCTTTAACATTCCATACTTCCTTAAACATTCCTTTGCACATGCACGGTACTTATTTATCATTCCATACTTCCTTAAACATTCCATACTTCCTTAAACATTCCATACTTCCTTAAACATTCCTTTGCACATGCACATTATATGTTACAATATTTATTTGCTCTAATGGTTTTTTCACAATATCGTTTTTACATCTTTTCTTTTCTTCTTTCTTTCTTATGCATTTATAATTTATGTCATGCAGTGCTGAAGGATTAACGGAGTGAGAATTTTATTGCATGGTGCAACAGACGTTTTCTGTACACATGACGATAAACTCTTAAATCCTGGATCGTGGATAAAATTAGTTTACTAATACACTTAATATGTACGTGTGAAAGCTTAAGAATCTAATTCCATACGTAATTCCATATACAGACGTAAAGACACGGAATATCACATTAAGCCTAGTGTTTTATTTATTTTCATTTATTTATTTATCAACTTTAGCATTCACATTTCAGTCTATCATCGAACAACCTAATCTGTCTGAGCAGTTGAGGGGGTCCTGCTCAAGGGCCCCCGAGTGGCAGCCTGGTGATCCTGGAAATCTAACCCATGTTTTCTTATCAGCAGTCTAACACCTCAACCACTGAGCTACTACCAGTTTTTCCATCTGCAATCCCAGTTTCTCGGTTCGATTTTAATTAAATTCTGGTGTTCATGATTGACATATCGTGAAATGAAATATTTTGGTGTGAATCCTGTATTCAACATGTTCAATAAAGCAATAATCCACAGTTTGCTGTTGGAAAAATTCTCTGACTCTAATTGTATTGAGTGTGAACCTGTTAGGAGATATGAGTGTATAATGAGGGAGAGTGTAAATCACTCATCACATCCCCAAACCGCCTGCAGACTATAGATGATTCACTAAATACGTTATGCTACATGCTGTGTCAGGTTGTGATGGAGGGATTTATTTGTCTTTGATTTTTTTTTTAATTTTATTTCTTGGCAGAATCCTTTATACAGAGTAAAGAGGGCGTTGCTCAGCTAGCAGGCTAACATCTTAAGCCCAGGCTACCCTACCTCCCCATTTAGCTTCTCCATATAATTCTTCCAAAATTCAACATTTATTAGTAAACATGGTAGCTCAGAGTTTGAGACATTGGCCAGGAGCTGCCGATGTTGGGCCCCTGATCAAGGCCCCTAACTCCTGACCGCTTATTGAATTCAGTTGAATTTCAGTTCAAACTACTTGTAAAAGTTCAACGGGAAAGTGGTTAAGGTGTTGGACTGCTGATTGGAAGATCTTGGGTTTAATTCCCAAAACCACCAATCTACCACTTCTGGGCCCCTTAACAAGGCCCTTGACCCTTAACTGCTGGGTTGAATAAAAGGAAAAAGCAATTGTAAACATATGCGTATACATATACGCTGTTTAATCATGTTATATCTATAAATTGGAGCGCTATCTAATGACTCACCCAATCATTCCAAGGGTCTTACGACTATCTCATTTATTTTAATCCTGAGGAGTTTAAAGTTAGGGGCCCTGCTTAGGGGCCCAGCAGTGCAACATGAATGCCAAGTAAAATGACACCATACAACCCAAACCAAAAGGATCGGTTTTGCTTTGATTTATACTCATCAACGAGTCTATTGAGCGTGAAGGCACCTAAAGTCGACCATGACTTGACTTTCACTAGATCACCAGACCCAGACGGAAAAAATGACGAGTAAGCAGTCATTCGGTGGAGCTCCGGTGGAGCTCATGAGCACAGAGGATTCAAGGTGAAAAGGTGAAGAAGTTGAAAAAAAGAATTCATCATCTACAAAGGTTCATACATCACGCTAACCACGTTTTCCCAAACTAATGCCTTTTTCTTTAGCCTGACTGCAGCCCAGAAGAAGCCAATGCTGACAAACCGCCACGCTTTGACTCTAGAGAGCCAGAAAGATTTATATATACAGAGTTTTCGCAAAGTACTGACAGAATTACGCAAGTATTATTCTTATCAATCTCAACCTGCTGACAGATTCCAATAAACTTGTGACCTTTCAATTTGCCTGTGATTCATGGTCCCAGACGTGAGTTATAACCTGAGATCTGGGTCAAAGATAGGCAGCCGCTCATATTCATTCATCAAGTCAGAATGTACTAACCATCAATCAGCGCAAATGATCTACGGAATTATTGCGCTCTGCCCGAGACGCAGCGGGTGGAAAGGAGGGGGTCATGGAGTCAATAAACTGCAGGCGTATCGAACACAAAGGCTGTTTGGGTCGTGTTGGTTAGAATTGACATTCAGGTACATCGCTGGTGCATTCAGGTGCGTCTCTATCCAGCCGTGTGGCCTCTTTTGTTTGCGAGTGTTTACAAACTGGAACAAGCCTCTGATGGGTCTCATTTACCGGGAAGCGCTACACGCCCGGACGCTGGCTGTGCGCCTCGATACACACTCGCTGCTGGAGATGAACTTTGGGTCACACAAAGGGGACTACAACAATTGTAAGGGTTCTGCTCTTCCTATCAGGATCTTTTTTTTTTTTTGTCCGTGCGAGGGTGTTTTTTCTTCTCTGGTTTTTTATTTCTCTCATGCAGAGATGGAGAAAATGTATTTTGTTCTCTACCTCCAGACTCTCATCTTGCACCTTTTCTACTGCTTATGGTGTGTTTACAAAGAGAGAGAGCGAGAGAGAGACTGTGTACTCAAGAAAAAGAAACACAACAATGACCCGATGAACCCTGATCTCATCACTGTTCTCTTGTCTTGTTAGAAAAGCAGATACTAATAACCCCATACAGTCACGGCCTCTCTGGCCAATGGCCTTTCTAGTTTTCTTCCATCAGGCCACCGGAGCAGCCAGCAATCTCCCCCTAATCAGTTTACTGAGAGTCTTTTTTCTGAAATGAATCATGTTCTAGAAGAATAGAACTAGTATCTTTAAGTTGACTTCCATTTTTTTTTTTTTATTCAAAAGAGCAGTTAAGAGTTTATGCTTAGGGGCCCTGGACTGGTAGCTTTGTGGTGGTGCTGGGAATTGAACCAATGATCCAGCTTTACTCTAAAATCAAAATTTCTATTGAAGGAAAAGTGAGACTAACATCTGGAATCGAATGTTCAAGCACAGATGGATGTGATGCTCAGATGTTTTCTTCTGATTCTTTTTACCACATAAAGTGTATATTAGTGTATTTAGTCAGAACTCATCATTGTCCTGTCACATGATCAGTCGAAGGATGAAAGCCTGACAGCATTTTCATCACCTGAGACCTTTAAAGGACTTCAATTTGTATGAGGTGCTGAGAAGTTTCTACATCTGCAGCATCCTGATGGGAGACGTTAGAGGATGGTTCTGGTGCTCCTCAGATGGTGATGTGATCAACTGAGAGGTTCATCCACCCTGAGCTTTCTGACCTGCAGTCTTCCTATAGCAACCAGTGCTAAAGCAAGTCCGGGAGGATGTTGAGGGATCTCATCTGTGTGAACTATGGACACGCTGTCCTTTCTGCTTTCTGAAGCAAACCACAGGGAGAACACAGGAAGAACATTTTGCTTTGGGCCATTCAGGCCCTCAACTAGGAAAACAGCAACACTGTTAGCTTGGGTTCCATAACATATTGAACATTTAGTGAATTACTATAAATATTTAGGTAAATTTAACTACTTTTATAGACATACCGTTAACTTTAAGTTTAACTAATCAAATTAAAATAATTTTTGAATGATCACGCCCCTCCCCCTAAGCATTGTTGCTTTACAGGAAGAAGGTCCCGGGTTCGATTCCCCTGCAGGAGTCTTTCTGTGTGGAGTTTGCATGTTCCCCCTGTGCTTGTGTGGGTTTTACTCCGGGTTCAACGGTTTCCTCCCACAGTCCAAAAACATGTACGTTAGGTTGATTGGTGGTTCTAAATTGCCCGTAGGAGTGTGTGTGTGTGTGTGTGTGTGTGGCCCTGAGATGGACTGCTGACCTGTCCAGGGTGTCCCCCTCCAGCAGATCCCTGTGACCCCGAATTAGGGAATAAGCGGCTGTAGAAAATAAATGAATGAATGAATTTCTTTTAAAAAATAAAACTAACACTATATAATTAATCTACACACAAATAAAAAAATGACTAAAAACATAAATAAATAAATCTTTTAAAACATTCCAAAAAGTGAATATAAGAAAGATAGAAACATTTATGATACCGTTTTTTAATTAGATTCTTTTTATTCATTATATATTATCTCACTGTCTAACTTCATGTTTTTTTCCCTTTTTTTACGAATAGGAACTTGGAAAAAATTCCGAATAAGGTTATTTGGCCGTTTGACCTGTCCTCCGATCCATTCCTGCTTGCTTCCGAGACGCTCAGTGATTCCAGGCTGTTCCCGTTCTGGAAATCCCTGGATAAAGTTTTTATCAACCCCCTGAAGTGGGATTTAATGTTGAGCTATAATTGAGCCTAAAGGGTTTTGCGTGCAGTTTGTGTGCCATATGGCAGCCTCCTCCCTGCCGCCGTTCTTCACCTGGACTCGGAGGGAGTGTGTACACAAAAGAAACTCATGTTCTGCCTTGTCACCTCGTATTTTCCTAAAGCCCAAATTGATGGAGTGTCCCTGTCAGACATGACGGAGCAGATGTGTAAAAATCAATCACCTTCAAAAAAAAAAAAACGGCTGTAACTCGGACGAGTTCAGGAAAACAAAGACGAGACGCAGGGACACTCCTTGACAAGGTGGACAAAAAAAATGTAACTGCAGATTATTTTAATTCATTTATTTAATAAATCTGGAAGTGTGTTTGTCATTCAAATAGAATTCTAACACTTTCAAGCAATTAATCTGTTCTGTCTTAGTTTTTATAGAAACTTTTATAGAAAAGACAGATTTCTAGAAACTTTATTAAATAATAAAATGGCAGCTAAGGGAAATGTGCTGCTTCAGATAAATACAGCACAGTTCATGTTTCAGTGTGTGATGTCATCATCATCATCATCATAGAAGTGCTGTCCAATCGTAAAACCGCCCTGCTTTACATGACGAGTCTAATTGATGTAATGAGTAACTAAGTTCAGTGTACTAGTACTAGTACTGAGGACTTGTATTTTAACACTTCGTTAATTCGGCTAGTTTTTAACTTATGATAGCAAACTTTGAAGTCGACTACATTTGCACTGTGACTAGACTGTAGGGCAACTTAAAGATACTAGTTCCCCTGGAGCTAATGGCGAAACGCTCTGGGAGCGCCCCTTTATAACCTTTGGCCTAAAGCACATCTGCACATCACGGGCAGGTGATATCAACAACAAGGAAGCTCTTTCTCTTTAGCGTCCGCATGTGTATCTGAGACTGTAAAAGAGAATATATTACAAAAAATATGAAAAAAGAAAAATGTCCAAGAGAAAAGAAAATTGGCAACCACTCAGCACTACAAACAGTGTGCATATCCGCGCCCTAGGTACATGTCGGGCTCGGATACACATTCACAGTGTGTGATGTCATCATCATCATCATTGTCATAGAAGTGCTGTCCAATCAGCCAATCATTGCTGTCCAGTTAGCCATGTTTCAGTGTGTGATGACATCATCAACATCATCATCATAGAAGTGCTGTCCAGTTGGTTTATTTGTTGTTATCTATCTATCTATCTATCTATCTATCTATCATCTCTCTATCTATCTATCTATCTCTCTATCTATATCTATCTCTATCTATCTATCTATCTGTCTATCTATCTATCTATCTATCTCTATCTATCTATCTATCTATCTATCTATCTATCTATCTATCTATCTATCTATCTATCTGTCTGTCTATCTGTCTGTCTGTCTGTCTGTCTGTCTATCTATCTGTCTATCTGTCTATCTCTGTCTGTCTATCTATCTATCTATCTATCTATCTATCTCAGTCTGTCTATCTATCTATCTATCTATCTATCTATCTATCTATCTATCTATCTATCTATCTATCTATCTATCTATCTATATTTCATTTGTTTATTGAAATCCCAGGGTAAATGTCTGTCTCCCTAAATTTTTTAATTTCTGCAATTCTAATTAAAATAATAAAAAATAATTTATATCCTTAGAGATGATTTTACACTGATATTTGTTTACACTTCTTTGCGGTGTTATTTATCTGTGTATAGAACAAATGTGTGTTTTTATCTTTCATGTTTTCTTTCAAATGTTTATTTGTTTAATTATTTATTTATAATTAAAAACAATAAATAAATAGACTAACAAGCGAGCAAATAAATGCATAGCTATCATTACTTTAGAAACTTTTAGTGTGTTAAATATAACATAATAGTTATATTTAAAGTTTTTTAATTTGTTATTATTTAGTCTTAAGTAAAGCAAAAAAGCCTTAAACTTTAGAGAAATCCTCAATAATCCGCTGGAGTGTTTTCTTTCCGTTTTAGCTTTCGCATTAATGAACCCTTTTACATTTGAACGTATGCTGGCCGCGAGCTGCTAATCAGCTGAACTGCTCGGAGATAAATACGCTAAACTCTCCCATCCTCTGCTCTGCGTCGCTATAGGCGTTATTAGCATCGCCGAGCCCTCTCGCCATTCTGCCGGCGCAGCACATTTCCGTCTGACTGTACTCACACACGCTGACGGTCGAGGTTGATTTAGCAGCCCTAAGACTAAATTATTCCCGCCTCCAGCTGTGTGAATTCCCACCTGCCTCCTCTTCTTCCAGACAAATTAGTTCCGCAAGCGTGACACGCTTATTCAAAGGCGTGCCGGCAGAGCAGGCCGTCGCTAGCGCATTAGCCAGGTACAAAATGCTAATGCCGCCTTTCAGTAAATAAGAGTGAATATTTGTAAATGTTAAAGTGTTTAAAAGTGACAGGCTGCCCTAATGAATTTTTCACATGGTGCAGATTCTCTAAAGCGCAAGTCGCTGCGAAGTTTTCCTTTAAATAAACTTTCTGATAATCAGACCGCAGAAAGGTTTCTAATCGAAACCTCTTTACCTCTTTAATCTGATCTGATCGGTTTTATAAAGACGCGTTTCAAACCTGACTCTTATCTGCTTGTTTAGATGCCTAATTGTTGGATTGTTTACCTTTTACTTTGTCTGTCTGCCTGTATGTCTGTCTGTCTATTTAAATTAATCTATCTATCTATCTATCTATCTATCTATCTATCTATCTATCTATCTATCTATCTATCTATCTATCCGTTCCTCCGTCCGTCTGTCCTTTTGTCTTTAATATTTGTTTTGTTGGTTTTAACATTTTTTCCTGTTTGTTTTGAAATCTTTTTATTGGTTTGTTTGTTTTTTTTACTTTATTTGTTTTCTATCTATCTATCTATCTATCTATCTATCTATCTATCTATCTATCTATCTATCTATCTATCTATCTGTCTGTCTGTCTGTCTGTCTGTCTATCTATCTATCTATCTGTCTGTCTGTCTATCTATCTATCTATCTATCTATCTATCTATCTATCTATCTGTCTATCTATCATCTATCTATCTGTATCTATCTATCTGTCTATCTATCTATCTCTCTATCTATCTGTCTATCTATCTCTATCTATCTATCTATCTATCTATCTATCTATGTCTCTATCTATCTATCTATCTATCTATCTATCTGTCTGTCTATGTATCTATATATCGGTCTGTCTATCTATCTATCTATCTATCTATCTATCTATCTGTCTGTCTGTCTATCTATCTATCTATCTATCTATTTGTCTGTCTGTCTGTCTGTCTGTCTGTCTGTCTGTCTGTGTATCTATTTATCAGTTGGTTCAGTTTTCTAGGTCAGTTTACATTTTCTATCTTTCTTGTTTACTTTCACTTTTTTCCATCTCGTATGTAATTATTTTTTTTAAATATTACATATTTTATTTCATGTTTTTCTGATTGATTAACAATCTATTTATTGTCTGTTTTTTAAACAACATTTTTTTCTGCTCCACTTATTTTTTACCAGCGGCACAAAGCACACACACACACACACACACACACACACACACACACACACACACACATTCCAGAAATTAAATTGTTACACCTCAAACATTCGATATTCACGTTGCTTTATAAAGCACTAAATTCACCTCATAATGTTACTATGATCTGATCATCTCATCAAGAGTAAAGAGATTAGAACCTACAGAACCGTAAAGTCGACCCAGATGTCCTGTAGTGACATACAAGGAAAAAAAAAAAGAATTAATATCAGTTCTACAAGTTTGGACTGATAAAACTCCCCCTAAGATTGCTTTATAAAAGATTTATGCAGTGCTCATGAATGTCTAATGAAAGTCCAGTGAGATGAGTTTTTAAATAAAGTGGTGGCTCACGGAGTGTGTGATTAATTACAGCGTGAAGGTTCCTGAGTCGTACTCGAAGAACGTTAATGATAGGCTGGAGAATTTACTGAGATGTTCAGATATTAAATCGATGACGTTCCATAAAAAAAAAAAAGTTTACTTAAAATGGATTTTATGAAGTGAACTGAAGTGCAGTTGGAGATTAAAATCAGGGGCAGTTCGAGACCCTTTAACCCCCCCCCCCCCACCCTGTCTGTTTCTTCATAACTATCAAAGTACCAAACTTTATTGAAAGTATAATTCCTAATTTTTAAAATAAAAATAACTAAGAAATGCAATACATGTCGATAAAAATAATTTTATCCAAGTTTTATTTTAAATTCTTTTTGCTATTCTGTGCAACCCTTTGGTAGACATCAGAGCAACAGCCTGTGAAAATCACTATCGTGGGTTTTAGAAGGTATTTTCTATTGTTTTTTTTTTAAATAGTTTAGTCTGCATTAATTCCACTACTACTACCACATTCGGAGTAGATGAAGACGAAGACGAAGACGAGGAGAACTTTATTAATATATAAGAAATATAAAGCTTCCTGTCTACCGAAATTTGTTATCTCTAATTATTTCTTAAGTTGTGAGAATAAGGAATTTTTTCATACTGGGGGAAGTGGTGGCTCAAAGGTTAAGGTGTTGGACTGCTAACTGGAAGATCGGGGTTTGATTTCCAGCACCACCAAGCTGCCATTGTTGGGCCCCTGAGCAAGGCCCTTAACCCCTAATTGCTCAGTTGTATAAAAAAGATAAATGTGGGGACGTCTGCTGGATGCTGTAAATGTGAATGTAAAGATAGTGAATAAACCTCATCTCGCATTGCAAACTAGTTTTTCTGTTGACAATAATGATAATAACGATGGTCACTAACAGTAGGAAGGACTAAATCCCCTACAGGTCAAGTCGTAGAACCGCCCTGGTTTACATGACGAGTCTAATTGATGTAATAAGTAACTAAGTTCAGTGTACTAGTACTAGTACTGAGGACTTGTATTTTAACACTTCGTTAATTCGGCTAGTTTTTAACTTATGATAGCAAACTTTGAAGTCGACTACATTTGCACTGTGACTAGACTGTAGGGCAACTTAAAGATACTAGTTCCCCTGGAGCTAATGGCGAAACGCTCTGGGAGCGCCCCTTTATAACCTTTGGCCTAAAGCACATCTGCACATCACGGGCAGGTGATATCAACAACAAGGAAGCTCTTTCTCGTTAGCGTCCGCATGTGTATCTGAGACTGTAAAAGAGAATATATTACAAAAAATATGAAAAAAGAAAAATGTCCAAGAGAAAAGAAAATTGGCAACCACTCAGCACTACAAACAGTGTGCATATCCGCGCCCTAGGTACATGTCGGGCTCGGATACACATTCACAGTGTGTTGTGTGTTTGGGAGAGGAGCATATACGGTCAGATCTCGAGAGATTGCTAATGTGGTTGCTTTGCTCCCGCCGGGCCTTGTTCAAGGACAATGGCCAGGCACAGAGTCTCCGTGGCTCAGGTCCTGCTGTCGCAAAGGCACAGAGGAGGCTAAAGTCATTGTGCTCTCTAGCAGAGCTAGCAGAAAAGTATGAGACGGGCCTAGTTTTATCTCACTTTTCAACTGCTAGCTCCTTGGGCCTAAATCAGGCTGAGGAAGCCAGCAGATTCTAACCCTCAGAGAGAGGCCCAAAACTTACCTCTATTTTCCTCTGAGGTGGTTAAGATGGTAATTGTAGAGGGGAGTGTGGAGTTGCCTCCATGCACCCCGGCAAAAAAGGAGCGGGTGGAGGTTACTAGGCTTACTATTGAGTGGAAAACTAATACCACATTATCTTAAGGGCTAGGGTGCTGCCTCCACCTAGATGCCAGTGGTTCTTTCTGGACCTTCACACTGAGGTATCAGGATCCTGGAATAAGCCATGCTTCGCTAGGCTAATAACTAGCTATGGAGTACCCTATTTTAATATAGTTAGTGCTAAGAGCCTCTTTAGGGACACTGTGCAGTTGGTATTCGAAGGGTTCCAGGAGATACTGTTCCCGCTGCCTCTAGGTCCAGGGGGAAACTGAGCGGGAGTATCCCTCATACAATCATTGGTCTACTACTGGTCAGCCCCACTATCACCACAGGATTTAAGCTCTCTGACCTCAGTGCCACCAGTAGCCGGGCCCTGAGGGGTCAGTTGCTCTTTTAGCATCAACTAAGAGCTTACTGTGACGCGAAACATGTTTATATATAGCATTACTTATTGATTGACGACTTCCCGCCCGTGAGGGTAAGCATTTCAATCGGACAAATCAAGTCTGTAGATTTGTCAGTACAAAATCAATTCTACTTTATCTTTGACCAGTCTATAAAAAGTCAACTGCAGACATACTTATTTATAACTTTAAATATGTATACTCACGATACACTTGAATAAACTGATTGTATACATGTTGTGGAGACCGGTAACTCAGTGGTTAGGGTGTTGGACTGCTGATCAGAAGATCAAAAGATCAATTGCTGGCACCACCAAATTATCAATGCTTGGTCCCTGTGCAAGGTCCTTAACACTCATCTGCTTCAAAAAAATGTGATAAATGTAAGTTGATCCATTTTATTGTGTGTTTTTGTAAAGTTTCTAACTTAAATAAATACATTTCACAGTCGGTTGCGAAAATGATCCGTTCCGCTATTCAACCACGGGTTTGATACAAAATCTACAGGAAAGTAAATGACAGAAAGTCTTTATCAACCTCCACCTTGACGGAAATGAGTCAATTGGTGCTTCCAGGTGTGTTTGATATTAGACTGATCCAAGAAAAACATTTTAAATTCTTTATTTTTCCATATCGATTTTTATAACCTGATGATCAAACTAGGAATTTAGAGATACTTAGAGAAAAGACCTCGGAGAACAGAGTTTTTTTCCCTCTCCATGACTATGCATGGCTTTTCTTCTTTAAAATTCAGGGCAGAAGATCAATATTTCTCACCCTCACACACACACACACACACACACACACATACTTGCATCACAATTCTTTCTGCGTCTCGTGGAGCTGCACTTTTTCACAATTGCCCTTTTTATTTGCCCTTACAGCACCTAATACTTACTTTAAATACACTCACTCACACACTCATGCTTATTATTGTGTTCTTTCTAACAGAACAAACGCTTCTTGTTCAGCTGCTAAGGTCAGTGTGTGTTCATTGAGGAGGAAAAACACACAATGGGCTGAAACTGTAGCACACGCACAGGTGTGTGTCACTTCATTATTATCCCCTGTATTCTTTTTGTGTAATGACTTAATCTCCTGGAGGAAATGAGAGCTTGTAGTAAGCTCAGTGCTTACTGAGTCTTAAGCCTCTGCATACACAGCTCGGCCTTCTGGGAAAGCTGAGGAGACTGAAAGCAGACAGGACGTCTTCAGATTCTCTGTGTGACAAAATAAAACCGGCTCAGTGTGATTCTCTTAAAGGAAAACGCTCAACGAGGGGGTGAGGAGGTCAAACGTCATCTGTTGTGAAGAAGATTTTACTAACAGAAGGTCCACCTCTCTATTCATGTGTCACATGACAGACAGGTTTATGTTAAAGCTCCTCTATCTATCTATCTGTCTGCCTTTCTGTCTGTCCGTCAATATGTTTATCTATCTATCTATCTATCTATCTATCTATCTATCTATCTATCTATCTGGCTAGCTAGCTTGCTATTTGCCTATGTATCTATCTATTTATCTGTCTGTCCATCCATCCATCCATCTATCTATCTATCTATCTATCTATCTATCTATCTATCTATCTATCTATCTATCTATCTATCTATCTATCTATCTATCTATCTATCTCTATTTGCTTTTTTAATTAAAAGTAGGAAATTTTAAAACAGATGGTATTTTTTTTTTGGTTGAAAGTTTTAACGTCAATATAAGGCAAAAAAGGTTAAAAAAAAATTCGCATAAAAATACAATATATTTAAACTTTTAATATTTAAATAAATGAGACATATATATATATATATATATAGAGAGATAGATAAATCATATTGTAGAAAATAAATAATTAGAATTAGAATTAATATTTTATTTGATAAAACAATAAATAAAGAATAACTAAGCAGTTCTTTTTCTCTTCACACAGCTACAGTATTAACGTAGAACCCGAGCGTTCCATTCTCACTGCCGTGTTCTTACACTTTCTCTAATATAAATGTTTTTATCTTCCGTTGTTCCTATCACTCGCCTGCGTGTGTTTGCAATGCAAAAAAAGCCCGGATTAGGATCGAACGGTGCGGATCGACACCTACTGTTCATTATAATTAAGTGTAAATCCTGGGTAGAAAGTAATTACGGTCCTATCGATAATGGACATTGTGTGTGTGTGTAAGTGTGTGTAAGTGTGTGTGTTTGTTTTTTATTAAATACCCATTCTTATGCAAAACATGTCTGAAGTGGTGTAACTGAAAAGCTCACACACTTTAATGGGTTCTATATAGTGCACGGGATTCTAGTCCACATCATTAAAGCCCAAAAGAGAGTGTGTAGCTTTGGTGTGTAGTTTTGGTTGTACGGCGTTGATTGAGATCAGATTGTCGTCGTCGAAACAAAGTGCACGGATTCGGATTTACATGCTGTTTGATCAAATAATTGAAGATAATGTCCTGGAGGCTGTTCAGAGAAACCGGCGGCCCACTTGAAATGCACAGCATGCAGGAACTGCTGATTGTCTAGGAATGTTTTTCAATACAAATCCACGCTTCAGTCAAGTGCATCAGGAGAGAACCTTTCAGTGGAGAGAGAGAGAGAGAGAGAGAGAGAGAGAGAGAGAGAGAATATGAGAGGAAAAGAGGGAGGTAAGGGAGAGAGAAGGAAGGAAAGAAGGAGAGAGAGAGCGAGAGATAGCAGGTTGAGTGAAGGAGCAGAGAGAGTAGGAGAGAGAGCGCGACGAAAAGAGAGAGAGAAGAGGGAGAGAGAGAGAGAACAGATTAGGAATGGAGAAAGAAGAGAGGAGGAGAGAGAGATAGAGAGACGAGAGAAGGATAGAGTGAAAATGTCCGAGAAGAGAGAGAGAGAGAGAGCGAGAGAGAGAAGAGAGAGAGGAGAGAGAGAGAGAGAGAAGGAAGAGAGAGAGAGAGAGAGAGAGAGAGAAGACAAGGAGAGAGATACGAAGATAGAGTGAATGGAGTCAGAGAGAGAGAGAGAGAGAGAGAAAGATAGAGGTGGAGTAAAGTCAGAGCCAGAGAGAGTAGAGAGATAGAGTAAAGTGGAGTCAGAGACAGAAGAGAGATAGAGAGATGAGAGAGAAGAGAGGAAGAAGCAGCAGTGAAATGGAGTCAGAGACAGAGAGTGAAGAGAAATTCAGAGGAGGGAAGAGAGAGAGAGAGAGGGAGAGAGAGGAGAGAAGAGTGAGAGAGAGGCGAGAGAGGAGGGAGAAGAGAGGAGAGCGAGACAGAAGAGGAGAGTGAAGAAGAGAGAATGGAGTCAAAGAGAGAGAGAGAGAGGAGGAGGAGAGAAAGAGGAGAGAGGAGAGAGAGGGAGAGAGGGAGAAATGAGAGGAGAGAGCGAGAGAGGGAGAGAGAGAGAGAGAGAGAGAGGAGGGAGAAAAAAAAGGAGAGGGGGAGGAGAGAGAGAGAATGAAAGAGCCAAAGACAGAGGAGGAGAGAAAGAGAGGAAATATAGAGGAGAGAGTCAGAGAGTGAAATGAGAGAGAAGAAAGGGTGAAATGCGACAGAAGAGAGAGAGAGAGAGAGAGAGAGAAAGAGAGAGAGAAAACAGTGAATGGAGTCAGAGAGAGAGAGAGAGAGAAAGAGAGTGTGAAGAGAGAGAGATGGAGTCAAAGACAGAGAGAGAGAGAGAGAGAGAGAGAGAGAGAAGATAGAGTGAAATGGAGTCAGAGAGAGAGAGAGAGAGAGAGAGAGTAGAGTGAATGGAGTCAGAGAGAGAGAGAGAGAGAGAAAGCTAGAGTCAGAGAGAGAGATGAAATGGAGTCAGAGAGAGAAGAGATAGAGAGTGAGAAATGGAGTCAGAGAGAGAAAGATAGAGTGAAATGGAGTCAGAGAGAGAGAGAGAGAGAGAGAGAGAGAGAGAAGAGAGATGTGAAATGGAGTCAGAGAGAGAGAGAGAGAGTGAAATGGAGTCAGAGACAGAGAGAGAGAGAGAGAGAGAGAGAGAGAGAGCAGACAGAGCGAGTCCCCCCGCCTTTACGGATGGTGCTCCTGTAAATCACTGCATGTTGACAGTCCGGGTGCAGTAAACACTTCTCCACATTTGCATCATTCGAATAAAAACCCACTGGACTGCAAAGCAAATAAAACGTCAGATTAAACATTGCGATTCAGCAGCACTGCAGAATTCCTGTGACATCACAGCTGCAAACATGCTGAAAGTGCAGGAACAACAACAACTGCAACAACTACAACTACCGCAACTCTAAAACAACAACAACAACAACCAACAACAACATCCAATACTACAACTACAAAACAACACAAACAGCAACTACTACAACAATCATTATTAAAAAAACACAACTACTGCAACTCTAACAACACACAACAACAACAACAACAACAAACATCAACAATCATACAAAACACAACTACTGTCTACAACAACAACAAACAACACAAACAGCAACTACAACAATCATTATTAAAAAAACACAACTACTGCAACTCTAACAACAACAACAACAACAACAAACATCCAATACTACAACTACAACAACACAAACAGCAACTACAACAATCATTATTAAAAAAAACACAACTACTGCAACTGCAACTCTACACAACAACAACAACAACAACAACATCCAATACTACAACTACAACAACACAAACAGCAACTACAACAATCATTATTAAAAAAACACAACTACTGCAACTCTAACAACAACAACAACAACAAACAACAACACATCCAATACTACAACTACAACAACACAAACAGCAACTACAACAATCATTATTAAAAAACACAACTACTGCAACTCAACTCTAACAAACAACAACAACAACAAAAAACATCCAATACTACAAAACACTAACAACACAACACAAAACAGCAAACTACAACAATCATTATTAAAAAACACAACTACTGCAACTCTAACAACAAACAACAACAACAACATCCAATACTACAAACTACAACAACACAAACAGCAACTACAACAATCATTATTAAAAAAACACAACTACTGCACTGCAACTCTAACAACAACAACAACAACAACATCCAATACTACAACTACACAAACAGCAACTACAACAATCATTATTAAAAAACACACAACTACTGCAACTCTAACAACAACAACAACAACAACAACAACAACAATCCAATACTACAACTACAACAACAACAAACAGCAACTACAACAATCATTATTAAAAAACACAACTACTGCAACTCTAACAACAACAACAACAACATCCAATACTACAACTACACAAACAGCAACTACAACAATCATTATTAAAAAAACACAACTACTGCTACTCTAACAACACAACAACAACAACAACATCACAATACTACAACAACAATACAACAATAACTGCTATTCTAAAAACAACAACAACATCCAATACAACAACTACACAAACAGCAACTACACCAATCATTATTAAAAAACACAACTACTGCTACTCTAACAACAACAACAACAACATCCAATACTACAACAAACAACAACTACTGCTATTTTGACAACAACAACTTTAAGTACAACTATGGACAACAACTACGACAACAACTACAACAACAAAAACTGTAAGTACAACAACTATCACAACAACTACAACTTCAACTACTACAACAAAACATCTTTAATTAAAACTACAACTACAACAACATCAACAACAACTTTAAGTATAACTACAACAACTGCAACATTACCTACTACAACAACAAAACATCTTTAAGTACAACTACAACTTCAACTACTACAAAAACAACAAAAACTGTAAGTACAACTACAACAACAACTATCACAACAACTACAACTTCAACTGCTACAACAACCACATCTTTAAGTACAACTACAACGAAAACTATTACAACAAGGAGAACTTTAACTACTACAACAACAACAAAAACCAAAATCTTTAAGTACAACTACAAACTTCTTCTACCACAACACAACAACAACAACAACTACAACAACTACAACTTTAACTACTACAACATCAACAACAACTACAACTTTAACTACTACAACATCAACAACAATCACAACAACTGTGGGGCGGTGCCTCTGATCAGGAAAGAAACGTTTAATTAATATTACACGCAACTTTGAATGGACAAAGTGTCTCAGTGAAACGTCACATGACTCATACTCAAAGAAACCATTTGCACATTTCCTGATTATTTATCATTTTTTGTATTTTTTTGAGAGATAAATCCCGATAGCGCCGACGAGACAGAACAGGGATTACTAGAACCGTTCCACTCGAGCTGAATCACGTCTAAACACACATCATGCTGTTATTCCGCTTATCAGCGCACTCGCTAAAGTGTCATTCATAGCTGACTGATAATCACGCAAATATTCGACTCGGGTTGTATTAAGTGAAAGGTGAGGAGGGATTGGGGGGGTGGGGGTGGGGGTGGGGGGGGGGGTTTGGTCCGGGTCTGATCAGCATGTGGTAATGAAACACTACAGGAAGTGAAGTGAGCAGGAACGTTGAAGAACACACTCACACCTGTAATTGGGAGCTCTCACTGGATTCCGCTGGGCATTTCACCTGCAGGGCAAAAAAAGGGCTGGGGAAGAGTGTGTCTATGTAAAGGTGTGTGTGTGTGTGTGTGTGCGTGTGTGTGTTTTATCGGTGAAATCCAAGTTCAGATGTTTAGACATGCACTCACACACAATTCACAAGCTTTTACAACTCCTTCTCTTCATTAAAGTTTTTAAAATTACGACTACTGAGTCAACCGATTCGTTTGAACTGTGGAATTCAGCGGATCCGTCCGACTCATGAGTCGGTATCCGATCGACTCAGTGTAAGTGTGAGTGTGAGACCTTTACGAATCCAAGGATTCTGTGAATGTAAAGGATAAGTTGAGGGCCCTCTAGTGGACTACCATGGCAAGAGCAGTCAGAACCCCTACTGACTCAAATGAGTGAAATGATTCAGTTGAATGAGTGATTTAGAAGGAATTAAATAGATTCAGATTTTACTGTATGTGATAAGGTGTGTAGGGACTTTGTGCAGAAGTTTGTGAGTTCTCGGGAACACTGTTAATAGCCGAATAATGAAAATGACGAGCGTTTGGAGTTCCGGGGCAATAAAACCACAGGAGGGGGGTGTTATTGGGAAAAGCTTGGCGGAAAAGTCCATTAATTCCTGCTGAAGGATTGAAAGCTGTTATTCCTCCTCAACTCCTGCTTGACTTATCATCTGTGTCTGCTCCACATCATCATGTCAGCTGCTGTATTACAGTAATAATTCATAAAGGCCTGTGGTAACACTCAATAATTTACCACACACACACACACACACACACACACACAGATACAGCACACACTATCCTAACTACACTAACTCGCCAAAGCTTTCGCTAGCTTAGAGCTACACTATATGAAACATTTAACAATGATACACACACACACACACACACATGCACAATGTAAAAAAATATCTAAATCTTAAAAACAAAGATTTTTTTTATTTTCGAACCTTTTTTTAGATATCAGATATCCGTTTATAATTTTGACTTTATTTTCAAAATATTCCAACTTCAATTTTGTAATTTTTGCAGGTGGTTGACTTCCACGTTGTTCTTGTAATTTTGACTTTTTCTTTCAAATATTACAGCTTTACTCTGTTAATTTGTTACTAAAGTTTTAGAATATTACTGTTTTTTTCTTATATTTCCACTTAATTCACAGAATATTATGGCCTTTCTTTCCTAATTCTGACCATTTTAATAAAATATTTTTAGGTTTTTTAATTTTAATATAATAGGTCATTTTTCTAATTTTCTAACTTTATTCTTGTGATTTCAACTTAATTCTTAAAATATTAATGACTTTGTTCTCAATTTCGCAAGTATTACGGTTTTATTAGTGTCATTTTGATATTATTTGAGAAATATTATGACTTTATTCTCGTAATTTTAACATTATTCTCAAGTATAACGACTTCTCATCATTTTTTATTTTATTTTTAAAGTAACTCGACTTTATTCTCAAAATTTCGACTTCATTCATTCTCACGTTTCATCTCGTAATTTTATTTATTGATTTATTGATTTGTTTTTACGTGCCACTAAAACACGTTTTTTTTTTCCTATATTTAATTGCTTTTATTGTTAGTATGTGCAGTTGTAGACCAGAAACACTTCTTTTTCTTTTGCGCTATATTCTGTAATGTTTCTGTAAATCATCCTACATTTACACACGTCAGGGTTTGATTTAATTCTCATTCACTGCTGATCTGATATATAACCTGCCTTTGGACAGGTTTAACATGCTTTAATATTCTATATATGTGTTATATATTTTATACCTTTTTATACCATCCTAAGCAGCACACACACACACATACACACACACACACACCGTCTCCATGCTCTGGAAAATCGTCTACAATCGATGCAAATGAGGCCGGGGTGTCGTTTTTCAGCTTTATTTTTTCATTTTTCATTCCAGGAGAGAAAAATGCCTGGTATTTATTCCGGACTCTAGTCTAAAGGCATGTTTAATCAACTGTGTGCAACTTTTTCTGTGAAAAATCTTACAGGAGGATGTAATGTGTAATGTGTGTTGGATATCACGTTGCGTATTCAGGCATGAATACCGCCGATCCGCATGCAAACACTTTGTCCTGATTTTCCGTGCAGTTTGCATGCTTTAAGAAGTGAAGATGTTGGTGGGAAGATTGTGGGTTCGATTCCCAGCTGGTATTCCAGGCCGACGCTGCTGAGAAAGAGTAGCATTCAACGGATGCACGTAATCAGAGTGATCTAAAGTTTTTTTAAAGTTGTCTAAATATTAGAACGTAATGTTAATAAAATAACAACCATAGAACGATATTATAACCTTACTTATGGTTAATATATACATTTTTATAAGCTTATTTATTATTGATGAATATTTTGATAATACTTCGAAAAAAAAAAAAATCAACGTAAGAAGATAGCTATACAATTACAGTTTCAACAGCGTGCCACTGTGTGCCACTGCTGGGCACCTGAGCAAGGCCCTTAACCCCCGATTGCTCAGTCGTATAAAACAGATAAATGTATAAGTCACTTTGGCTAAGGACGTCTGCCAAAAGCTGTAAATGTATGAAGGTAAATAAAAAAACACCGGGTGGATCTTTATCACAATGGGGTGGTTGTATACACACACTGCCAACACACGTTTCAGCTCAAACAACTTGCATCCAATGTCGCATCCTTGGGCCCCAAGATGTGAGTAACTCTTTATAATGACGTCTGCTTGCTGCAATTTTAAGGCATATAGGGTTTTGCTCAAGGACTCAAGCAGCGGCAGCTTATTGGTGCTGGGAACTGAACCCACGATCCACTGATCATAACTCCATAACCATTAAGCTAAAACCCCCTTCCAATCTATTCATAACCCCTGAACCAAATCCCGAACAGCTCACCTTTGCACTGAGTCTCAAGCTGGCTGCTTGCTCTAAAATAAATGCCAATGCTCCCAGTGTGCCAATGCTTCGACTTTTTTATTTATTTTTTTTCGTTTTCAGCCGCAGTCGTAGCAGCAGCAGCAGCAGAGGTTGGCTTGTTTCCCTCCTTTAATATGCTATGAATGTGAAATGTGACCTTGTTCAGGCCCACGTCGCTTTCCCCAGGTGCAGCCGGGGCTCAGGAACGTTAGCGGCCCTGCTTAATTCATTATTTCTCCCGACACGCTGAGGACAAACCTGGCACGGGACAGAGCCGCAGCACACGCCGGGCCGAGCCAGAGCTATTTAAAGCCTTACTCAGTAAAACAGGGAAAAGTTTTACTCAATAAAAATGGTGAAGTGGTAGCTCATATTATAATATTTCATTCCGTGCACATTATGGGCAAAAGTTTGTGGACACCTCAGCATCACAGCAATTTTCAAACTGTTCTACAAACTGGTCACCTGGTGGTCTGGAACATCTTTGTATGTTACGTTATATCCATCACTGGATAAGCATGACAATGATCCTGTGCAAGACATGCTGTGTTCTGATTGGTGTAGAGGAACTCTCATGTCCTGATTTGGACTCAACCCCTTTACATTTACAGCATTTAGCAGATGCTCTTGTCCAGAGCGATATACAAAAGTGCTTCTCAAGAGTACAAACGTCAAGAACTAGGTATTTAAGGAAGAGGTGAGTTTTCAAGCGTCTCTTGAAGACAGCCAGTGACTCTGCTGTTCTGACATTGATGGGAATTCATTCCACCATCTTGGTGCCAGAACAGAGAAAAGTCTTGAGGCAGACCTACCTTGTGTCATAGGGGATGGTGGAACAAGTTGAGCAGTGCTTGTGGATCTGAGAGAGCGTGGTGTGGTGCTATGCGAGGTAGGAGGGTGCTGCTCCAATTTTGGCTTTGTAGGCAAGCAGTGTTTCGAATCTGATGCGTGGAGCTACTGGGAGCCAATGGAGGGAGTGCAGCAGTGGAGTGGTGTGTGAAAACTTTGGTAGGTTGAAAACAACACGTGCAGCTGCATTTTGAATCATCTACAGAGGACGAATTGCACTCTGAGGCAGGCCTGCCAGGAGCGAGTTGCAGTAGTCTAGTTTAGAAATTACAAGAGACTGCACAAGCATGGAGGAGAAACCTGAAGAATTGTGTTATGTTGGCAACAGGTAAGGAAAAGGATAATTGATTGTCCAGAGTTACCCCAAGGTTGCGAGTACTGGTCGAAAAGGAGATCTGTGAATTGTCCAGGGTGATTGCAAGATCCTTGCATGGGGATGAATCAGCTGGGATAAAAAGTAGTTCAGTTTTGCAAAGGTTGAGTTTCAGCTGGTGAGCTACCATCCATGATGATATGTCTGCCAGGCAATTCGAGATCCTCGCAGAAGCTGTGGTGTCTGATGGAGAAAAGGAAAAGAAAAGTTAAGTGTCATCAGCATAACAATAGTGTGTGAACCCATGTGAGGAAATAACTTTGCCAAGTGAGTGAGTATAGAGGGGAAAAAGTAAACTGAAACCCAGACTAAACCCCAGACCTCCTCACCTCAACATTAGTGTGTGATCTCACTAATACTATCGGAGCTGAATGATCAAATCCACACAGTCACATAACCCAAACGAGTGGAAAGCCTTTCCAGATGTGTAGAGGTGATTATAGGAAGAAGAGTGGGACTAACATCTGGAATAGGATGTTTAATAAAAGATGAATGTGATGGGCAGGTGTTCCAATACTTTTGACCACAGAGTGTAGTGCATCGTGTACGATTGTGTTCGTAATTAATAAAATTTAAATCTGTTAGATACCAATAATTTTTTTTTATTAGAGCTCAAGTTATTGACTAAAAGTCTTTAATTAAAAAATCTCCTGTCCCTCTTTTGGTCCCCAAAAAAACCCACAAATCAACAGCAAAATGATTGTGAGGTTTTGATCCAGAAATATTCCGGTTAATGAGGTGTGTGTGTGTGTGTGTGTGTGTGTGTGTGTGTGTGTCTTTGATGATTGGTAAAATCAGCATAAATTAAGATAAAACGATTTTTCAAATATGATCTAGTCAGTTTTCGTCTTTAGATTGTAGCATGTAGGGATGAAGCCGGAAAACAAAAAGTCTGTAATAGAAAATCATCAGGACGCAGAAGGAATCGAGAGAGAGAGAGACAGAGAGAAAGACAGAGAGAGAGAGAGAGAGAGAGAGAGAGTTCTGCTTCCCTGAGCTGCTACATTCACCTTGTGCTTTGTTCTTTCATGTTAGTGATCTTTTCTGTCATGTAACACAGTCATGGCCCAGAGACCTGTCATTTCTATTGTTTCTCTCTCTCTCTCTCTCTCTCTCTCTTTTTCTCTCCTTCTTTCTCTCTCACTCTTTCTCTATTTCGTTCTCTCTCTTTCTCTCTCTCTCTCTAGACAGATAGATAAACAAATAGATAGATAAATAGATAGATAGACAGACGGACAGATGGACAGAGGGACAAAGAGAAGGACAAACTGACAGACAGACAAACAGACAGACAGATAGACAAACATAATTAGATAGATAGATAGATAGATAGATAGATAGATAGATAGATAGATAGATAGATAGATAGACAGGTAGACAGGTAGACAGACAGGTAGATCGATATATAGCTATTAAAAAGTTTGCAGTACAGTAAGTCGAAGTCCTTGATGAAGCGTGTAAACATTCTACTGAAGCTGTAGGAGGTGAAACCTGTTGATGTGGAAAATCCCTAGAAGTTTAAAACATAACCTTCACTCAGCAGGGTTCCCGAGCCAGGAGAGCAAAGACGAGTTCGTCCGGATTTACTTCTTCTTAACTTCGCTTCTCTGTCACCATGGCAACTGCAGAAACCGCAAACAGCAGCGTTATTAATGTATCTTCTGAAGTATCTCTCTCGCTTTTTCTCACAACCTCCTTGTGGTTTAATGATCGAAGAAAGTGATGAAATTTCTCCTAATTTATCATTTTCACTTCCACCTACAAATAAATCCCACACCTGTAGAAATGTTACATTTACATCTACAGCATTTGGCAGACGTCCTTATCCAATTTATTTTATCCAACCAAACAATTGGGGTTAAGGGCCTTGCTAAGAAGCCCAACAGTGGCAACTTGGTGGTGCTGGGAATCGAACCCCGATCCTCCAATAACTTGTCCAACACTATAACTATTTTGCTACCACCTCATTTTGTTATAAACTTCATGACTCTTATAAGGAATATGATAATTTCTATAGCAACAGCTCTTTTAGAGAGACTTGATCTAGTGAAGCTTTTGTAAGAAAATGTTTCGTGTCTCCGGTGTCTGCGTTTTGTAACAATGCTGTTCAACTAGTGTTTCAGCACAAAAGAGTTTTTCAGAATTCCTAATGGCTCCACAATGTTAAAAGTAAAGCAGAACAAATTTCATTTGTTTCTAAAGGCAAAATTTGTAATTGCGATACAAAAGTATGGAAATGCCGATAATCCGTTTCAGCCACCTTAAATGTTTTACCAATATTACCATTTTCCAACACTAAAATCATAGAAATGTTAATTAGAAGTGTTAATAAAGTCAAATATGAAATAAATAGATTCATGACACCAATTTGTCAACAAATAAGAAAATGAGACATTTGAATGCATGCCAAAGCTGACGTTGATATCTGGGGTTGATTTATTCAAAACAGAAATCAGTGGCGGAAAATAATTCGTAAAAAATTTGCTTCGCTTGACTTGGCTGGCGTTCGCTTTGTTCTTATGCCAACTAGACATCAAATGCCAATGCAAATTTCTTTCAAAATGTTACATTTGCAAACAGATAAAAATAACACACTCATTATCTTCAATACTTCGTGTAACTTGGTTTTATTCCTTCTTCACACCCCAGATTGGGGCGTTGCATACCACTAGCCATAACCCCACCCCTACCCCTAACCCCTACACCTGACCCTACCCCTAACCCTGACCCCTAAACCTACCCCTTATCCTACCTCTGTCCCTATTCCTGACCCTAACACTATCCCCTAACCCCAACCCCGACCCCAACCCTGTCTCCTACACATAATCCTAACCTCTAGCCCTAAACCCAACCCTAACCCCCACACCTCTCTCCGACCCTAAACTTAACCCTATCCCGTACACCTAATCCTAACCTGTAACCCTAACATCAACTGTAACCCTTACCCCTAACCCTAATTTAAAAAGCCTTCATATGCTGATGCAAAGGAAGGATGTGAAGGTTAAACTGTACCTGCAAACGGATAAAAAAATGACACACTCATGATCTTTAATACTATGGGTTATATTAAGGTTTTATTCCTTCTTCACACCCCAGATGGGGGGCACGGGTTGTGGGGTGGATTCTGTGGTATTATTATTATTGTTGCTATCATCACACTTTTCATTTCATCCCATAACGATTTTTCTCTCCTTTTTACATCCAATAAATATCCAACTGTTTCCCAAATGAGCAGATTTTCCCCTCCATGTCCTGAGGTGGTGAATTCCTAATAAACTGACAACCGAGTGTATATGAGTGTAGCGTTAAATTACAGTGGGATTTTAGCATGTAGAAAAGCCAGAATACTATAACACATCTCAGGAAAGCGTAGTAATGTAGTAGTAATGTTCAATTTGTACGCTATTATACAGAGATCTTAACATCGATAACAGGCAAATAGGATCACAGGAAGTCTTTATGTTTGCACGTTTGCCCGGAGGTGTTTATTTACTGACAATTTAGTGGCCAGATGTCTTTAATTCTTACTTTCTTATATCTCTTTAGATTCAGCATCGCAAGTTCAGCGTGACATTCTTTCTTCGCTAGAAGTAAGAGATCCAGCATGACAATGTCCCTGTGCACAAAGTCCCTGATCTCCATGAAGACATGCTGTGTTCCGATTGGACTGGAAGAACTCTTATGTCCTATCTCTAACTCAGCCTTACTCTAGAATGAACTGGAACCCCGACCGAACCCCAGACCTCCTCACCTTAACATTAATGTCTGATCTCACTAATACTATTGCAACTGAATGATTACATTCACATGGTCACATAACCCAGTCTAGTGGAAAACCTGCACAGAAGTCTGGAGGTAATTATAGGAGGAAGAGTGAGACTGGAATAGGATGTTTAAAAAGCAGTAAGGATGTGGTGTGTAGGTGTTTTAATAATGTTGACCAGATAGTGTATTGGATTCAAGAATTGGATTTAAGCCATAGAATGTAATCGAAATAAAAAATTAAACAATAAGTTATTATTATTATTATTATTATTATTATTGTTGTTGTTGTTTAAGCTAAAGATATTTGGTGGAAAGTGGTAGCTCGGTGGTTAAGGTGTTCAACTGCTTGGATTTAACTCGAGGGAAAGTGTTACTGCAGTGGTCAAGGTGTTGAACTGCTAATTAAAGATTGGGGTTCGATTCCCAATTGTTTAGATGTATAAAAGAGATAAATGTAAGTCGCTCTGGATAAGGACGTCAGCCAAATGCTGTAAAAGTTAATTCCCAGCACCCCCAAATCGCAATTGATGGACCCCTGAGCAAGGCCCTTAACTGCTTAGTTGGATAAATTGTATAATATGTAACTCGCTATCTGCCAAATACAGATAATTTCCTTTAGAATTTTTTATTTATTTTCTACATTAGTCTTTCCGATCTCAGGCTTTCTCTAAAACACAGGAAAAAAAAGGTTTTTCATAAAAAATGTCCCTTCAAAATCCTCCCAGACATCCCCTCTTTCTCAGAATGATGCCTAAAGTATAAATAAGAGATTAAGAGAAAGAGAGCGAATGAACACACAGTCACACTTTTTATTCCACCTCAAGGACAAAATAGACTCATGCCAACTGCGTTTCATACTAATTAAGAAAAAGCAAATTAAAAAAGACTGATGTTCTCCAAGAGAAATAAAAACCGGGATGTTTTTTTTTTTGTTTTTTTCAGTTTTACATTTTTTTTACATTTGCGGAGTCTCACTGATCTGCAACAAACAGCAGGCTTAAACGAATGCTAAATTTTTAATTAGCGATTTATTTATTTTGATGGGAGAGATTTGCTAGAAGAGTGTTTTCTGTTTGGATTGTAAATGTGTGTGTGTGTGTGTGTGGGGGGGGGTGTAGTCATTCATTATGCTTCGAGATGTGAGTTTTTTTGCTTTTAATCAAATCCTGTTTTTAATTATTTATTTATTAGTAGTAGTTTAATAATTAAGAAGTTTTAATTTTCTGCTACAAATATTAATTGCTGGAAAGAGAAAGTTGGGGTCCGAGTGCAGGGTTAGCTTTAAAAAAAAAAAGATTCCTTTGCTTAAGGGGCCTTGCTCAGGGGCCCAACAGTAGCAGCTTGGTGGTGAGAAATGTCTTCTTCTCTTTTTGTCTGTTTCCTTTTAGGGGTCCCCACAGCGAGTCATCTGTCTCCATGTCCTAACTTCATGTCCTCGTTTATCGCATCCCTATACCTCCTCTCTGCTCTTTCTCTTTACCTTCTGCCTGGTAGCTTCATCTCTAACATCCTCCTACCGATATATTCACCGTCCCTCCTCTGTACATGTCCAAACCACCTCAATCTGGACTCTCCCGTCCCAATGATTCAATGTAATTATTGATATTCCAATGATTATTATTATTTAGAATGAAGTCGTTGTCATTCTCTTATTATTATTATTGTTGTTATGTTAATTGATAATTACATTTATGCTACAGTTGATGTTGTTGCTGTATTTGTTGCCATTGTTGTTGTTATTATGATAATTGTTTTTATTGTTTCTGGTCTTAAAGTTAATAAAAGAATCGATATTGTTGTTGTTTTTCGTTTGATTTTGCGTGCTGTTCTTACTGCCGTTAGTGTTATTATTATCGTTGCTGTCGTTGAAATTGCTGTTGGATTTGTTATTTTAGTGTTGTCGTTGTTATTATACACTGTTATACACTGGCATTGTTATAGCTGCTTTTGTTGTCATTCCTGCTGTTGTTATTATTGTTACTTTTGCTGTTACTCTTATTGTTGTTCTTTTTGTTGGTTTTTGATTATTGTTGTTGTAGAAGTCGTTATTGTTAATATTGTTATTGTTGTTGTTGCTGGTGAAGTTGGTCAACTTTGTTTTTGTTGTTGTTTTTGTTAATTGTAGTTTTGTGGTGTTTTTTGTTCTCGTTGTTAATTTTGTTTTGTAATTGAATTTATTGTTAGTAATTTTGGTTGTGTTAATATTGGTGGATTTGATGTTATTGTTGTTTTTAGTAGTATTGTCGCTGTTGTTAGTGTTGGAGTTATTAACATTGTTGTTGTTTTTTTTGTCATTTCCATTATAGTGTTAAAGTCATTGTCATAATTGTTATTGTTATTATTATTATTGATATTAATATTATTAATATTATTAGCAGTTGTACTGATGTTGCTATGTTAATATTGTTGGTGTTAATTTTGTTGTTATGTTTGTTGTTTGTTGTTATGTTGCTTCTGTTGTCGTTTTTGTCATTTTTCTTACAGTTGTTATGGTAAGAGTTAAAGTCATTGTCGTAATTCTTCTTCTTATTATTATTATTACTATTATTAGTAGTTGTAGTAATGTAGCTGTTACTGTTGTAAACATTATTAATGCTAATTGTGTTGTTATATTTGTCGTTATTGTTGATTCTTTTTATCAATGTGTCAGTTTTCCTTGCCATTGTCTTCATTAGTATGTGCTTCGACAATCAAAAAATCATGGGTTCAATTCATAGCACCACCGAACTGCCACTGCTGGGCCCTTGATCAAGGCCCTTAACCGCTTAACTGTTAAACTGGATTAAAAAAATAAAATAAATATAAGCCACGTTGGATAAGCTAAATGTCAGAAATGTAAATGTCCCAACAACAGTCGAACCCGGAGGCCTTCTTTCATTCTTTCCTTTGTACCTTGGAAGCTCTGTAGTGTAAATAGACTTACAGCTTCACTAATAGTTGTATAAATAATACAAACCCGCCGTTCAAGCCTGTGTGCCCAGTATAGCGTACGGTATAAAGTGTAGTTCTTTCTTCTGCCATCATTATTCTGGACTGTCTGCAGGCACGAGTGGAAGTTCTGCCCTCTCAGTTCTCAGCCTTTCTGTTTCTTTCTCTTCTGTTCATTTCCTTGAAAGGATTTTTGTATCCGGCTTTTATCTGGCACTCAGAAGACGCTGTTGTCTTGTTCACTGTCATGTGGATGACTGAGATTCTTAGCGGAGAGAGAGAGAAAGAAAGAGACAAGCCCGGTTCAGCGAGCAGAACTAACTAAGGGTCTTTGGACAGCGCAGTCTCCTGAACAGGATAAAGGAGACACAGTGTTGGAGAAGAAAAAGAGTTAGCATAATTCTCACCCCCTCTAAAAGCAGAAATAGAGATTAACTCGATTTGCCAGCCACGACTAACCCTCTCATTTGAAAGACCTGGGAATTTCAATAAAGCTAAAGCGTACTTTATTTTCTCGGTTTGAGGCGCGTCTGCTAGTTGTCCCCTTGTGAGTGCTTTTCACAGACTTGCCGGGCAATCTTCAGAGTTATTATTCCGTTCTCGCTTTTCTTGTTACTGCGAGTTTATGAGGACGGTGACTACATATTCCCATACTGCTACGCTGGAGGAGAAATAAAACTCACGGCGGCATAATAAACCGTTTGATTTTCAATAAGCGCAGCATGACCGGGTGTTGAGAAGCTTTTAGATGCACGCAGCCTCTGTAATGAGAATGTGGCACTATGGGACAGTTAAAGGAATATTATATTCGGCTCTGGCGTGGTGTAGTTTACCTCGTACGCGTCACGCGCTCCTCATTCAGCTCGTGATTAAACTCGCACCACTGCACCGCTGCTGCCTTTCCGATGAGGAAGGAAATGGGCCGTAATTCGCACCTCATCTTTTTCTGTCCTCCCTCTCTCTCACATACAATATATCTATATCTATATATCTATATATATATATATATATATATATATATATATATATATATATATATATATATATACTCTCTGTTTTTATCGTCTAGCACACAATATACATTATATATATATATATATATATATATATATATATAATATATATATATAATACAGATAATAACTTTTTAAAATGTGCTCTCTAGGGTTAGACTGATAAATAACCACACTATTCTCTGATATAATATTTTAGAACTGATACCGATTATTGGCACATATATAAGAATGATAATCGATATGCAGAACCGATATATAATTATTGGTTTATTTCTGTTTTTGACTCAATGATAACAATAATATTAAACTAGATAGATAGACAGGTGTGTGGATGGATGGATAGATAGATAGATAGATAGATAGATAGATAGATAGATAGATAGATAGATAGATAGATAGATAGATGAGCGGATGGATGGACAGATAGACAGACAGACATTTACAGCATTTGGCAGACGCCCTTATCCAGAGCGAGTTACATTTACATCTCATATCTCTTTCCCCTCACCTGGGGAAGTGGTGGCTCATGGTTAAGGTGTTGGACTGCCCACCTGAAGATTGTGGGTTCGATTCCCAGCTTCACCACTGTTGGGCCCCTGAGCAAGGGGCTCATTTCAATAGCTCAGTTGTATAAATGAGATAAATGTAAGTCGCTCTGGATAAGAGTGTCTGCCAAATACTGTAAATGTTATATACAAGTGAGGAATTGGGCCTTGCTCAGGGGTGCAGCAGTGGTGGCTTGGTGGAGCTGGGAATCAGACCCACAATCTTCGGGTTGGTAGTCCGAACCTTAACCATGATTGTAGAGATTGTACTGAATTATTATATTATGCAATTCCCGATGAATGAATTTCTGTGTATTTTATATCAGAAAACTGATAAAGTTTTAACTATCGGGGGAAAAAAACAAAAAACAATTATCGGTCGGTCTCCACACTCTTTCACACTCACTCATTAAAGTTCTCATTGAAAACTGTTTCGCATTTTTGTTTCTGAGAGGAAAAGCAGGCCGAGCAGCGCTTCAGGTGTGAGGATTACAGAACACCAAACTGACAAGAATCCAAGAATTCAGCGGCGTTTACTTTAGCTCAGTGTTTAAGGTAATCACTGAGATTCTAAACACACCTGGTGGCACAGAGCCGCCGGTTACTGCTCACACACCGGCTTAGCACTGCTTTACACATCATTACAGAAACCCTAAACACACACAGTCATCTCATCACTCACTATTCATTATATTCATTCCCGTCTCTCGCCATTCCACCGCTCGAACAGGGAGAACGTCTATTCTGAGTTTTCACTAGTTTAACAGCCCAACAGCTTTATTTAAACTTCAAAATTCCCTGACATATTACTCGAATCTATCTATCTATCTATCTATCTATCTATCTATCTATCTATCTATCTATCTATCTATCTATCTATCTATCTATCTATCATCTCTATCTATTATCTATCTATCTGGTCTATCTATCTATCTATCTATCTATCTCTCTATCTATCTATCTATCTATCTATCTATCTATCTATCTATCTATCTATCTATCTATCTATCTATCTATCTATCTATCTATCTATCTATCTATCTGTCTATCTGTCTATCTATCTATCTATCTATCTATCTATCTTTATCTGTCTGTCTGTGTGTCTGTCTGTCTCTTTTATCTCTCTCTCTCTTTTCTATCTGTCTATCTATCTATGTCTGTGATTTATTTTTTTACTGTTTTTACTATTTTTTAGTAGTAGTATTATTATCATTATTATTTTTATTTGTTATATTATATTTGTTGTTGTTTTATTATTAGAATTAATAGAAGTTAAAGTAAAAGGATAACATTAGTATTATTATTGTTAATATTATTATTAGTATTAGTAGTATTAGTATTGTTGTTGTTAGTATTGCTGTTGTTTACTACTTTCTATTTCTTTTTTTCTAATTTTTCTTCGGCTGCATAATTCATTAATGATGTAGAATAAATAATTGTTATAATGTAAATAGTTTCTAATAGTCACAATTAATGCAGTTCCCTTTTATAAATCAGAGTCATCGTAGAAAAAACAGAGAAAACACAAAAGTGCTGTGTGTGTGTGTGTGTGTGTGTGTTGTGTTTTCAGAGATAGGTTTGCCAGAGCTTTGTCTTCTCTATGTGGATGTTTTAATAATAAAATTAATTCTAACATTTTTATGTCCAAAAAATTTTTTCATGAACAATTTATAATCTTTAACTTTATGTACAGACTCCAAATTCCAAATATTTCTTTAAATTTTTTTGTTGTTTCTGGTTGTAAAATAAAAGAAGCACAGTTAAAAATGAAAATGAAAGGCTAAAATGAAAAAAAAACGGTTGTATATTAATGTGGGAGTCTGGAGTGTTTTTAAATTAATTAGCTAAAAAATTCAACAAATGAATTGTTATTTATTTAAATATTCATATTCATACTCATTTTACTATTTTGTATTCTTTGTTTTTGAGTCAATCGGTATGACAAGAATCCCAGAAGTTTGTTTGCAATCATCAAAACTTTAGCGCGGGAATTAGAGTTGGGGGTTTGCAGTGATAAAAATAAATTAATGAAACTTTTGTGACGTAAAAATAAATAAAATATATAATTTCAATATTTTTATTATATTATATAATTTTATTAATGTGACTATTTAATACAATTCATACAAAAAAATAGCCTACATGTGAGGTCAAAAGGTCTGCACATCTATAAACAACGCAAAACCTCTAAAACAAAGCATCATCTCACAAGACAGCAATGACGTCATGTGCAAACAACCTATAATTAAAAACCTACATTTAAATAAACTTTATTTATAAATAAAGACAACTGAAGGTTAACTTACGCTAACCGTTTTAAGTGACTGCTGTAATAAAGTCATATGGGCCGAGTTACGGGTTGAGGTCCTCATGAGTACAAAAGCTTCTAAATCACACAGGATGAGATTTTTTTGAGAAAATAAAAATTTCCGATTAGGGATTAGATTTAGGGTTAGGAGATAAAATGCAGTTTGTACAGTATAAAAACCATTACACATATGGAGAGTCCCCACAAGGATAGCTAGCCAGACTAGCCATAGCTAGCCATCTATTTGTGTTGATTAGTGTGTGTGTGTGTGTGTGTAAATTGGGGTAGTTCAGTTCTGTGTTGAGTAGCCTGATGGCTTGGATCCAGACACCCATCTAAGCTACCATTGGCACCACAAATAATTTTCTGGTGGTTTCATTAGTAACTTCCTGCAGTTACTTCCTGGTTGTTCTTGGAGAACTATTGGCGGTGCAAATTTCTTAAAGTTTGAGCTTCCTAAAGTGTGTATAAAAATGTGTGTTTATGTGTGTTTTGGATTGAAACTGTGTATAAAAGGTTGTAGATTTTCAAACAATGATTTTACCTCCAGGTTTATTCACACCCCAGCCTGCTCACTAACGTTATCTTAGATTCGGGTTCGTCTTAAATGTTAAAATGTTTAATCGGCACAGAGAAGAGCATCGGACTGATAGGATGCAGCCGTCAGTAAAGGTAATTGGCTGCACTAGGCAGTAATACACATCACTGTAGGAATTAATCCACACCGCAGGGGTTAAAACAGAACTGTAGGTATTAATTGAACGCTCATAGGTGTTAAATCGGCGCTGTGGGAGTGGAACGGCGGGGGTTAATTCAAAACGATAGGGAATAATTGAACACTTGCACCAGGAAATCACCAAATTGTGCAGTCGATATAGATATCAACATGCCAGGTAAGTTTAGGGACACCTTGGCTTTGAATTGTTTAAATGTTAGGGGTTTTTTTTTTAGTTTGTGTGTGTGTGTGTGTGTTGACTATTCGCCTGACCTTGACAAAATCAAGCGTTTCTGAGAGTTAAGAGAAGTCTGATTAGCTATTCATAAAAATAATAATAATCATTTTATTATAATAGTAATTTTTAAGATGTGAAAGGTTGAAAGATGTGCAGTCGTCACTGAATTTGATCATTCCAGATGTGCATACTGATTCTACAGTCATCATTAAATGTGTTGATTCCAGATGTGCATACTGATTCTACAGTCATCATTAAATGTGTTGATTCCAAATTAAAAACAGAGTAATAACAAAAACCGGTTAATTCCAGATGTTTATATTAATCTTACAGTTTCCATGGAACATGTTAGTGGGTAATGACTGAACATCTGCAAACAACACATTAAAATAGGAGACATTCATCAACGACTTTAAATGTTAAATAAATACTCACAGGCTGGAAAGATCAATCCTGGAGTAGTAATAAACCCCCACCGTGTACAGATCAACCAGCTTCCACTGGAATTAACACCATAAATACTGCATCAATACAGACAGCCTGGAGAAACACTTTTAATCATAAAGCAATACAAATGAGGATTCATTCACGATTTTTTATATTTAATCAAAGGTTACAATCTGAGGAGTGTGAAGCTTTGATGACCAATTAGCATGCGTTTTTCTAATTAACACTGTTTATGTTAAATCAATACATTAATCTGAAATTAGAGTAAAGCAACATGTGTTCAATCAACACATTTTATCATGACTTAATTTTAGTCTGGTATTAAAGGTATCTTGGAAAATGCTAACTGCGGCCTGATAGCTATAAAATTATTTCCTGCTATTTGCCGTCCAAAGCCACACCCCTTGAACGGGCACAGACCAGAAGACCAGAGACGACATGACTACAATACATCATGTGTCAACTTTATAGTAGAGTAAGTAACAGTATTAAATATCAAACATAAAAATACACCCGATTACACACTGCTGCTGTAGCTGAATTAATTTAGAAAGATACACAAACTACATTTACATTTGAAGACCTCCTTATCCAGAGCGACTTACATTTATCTTTTTTATACATCTGAGTGATTAGGGGTTAAGGGTATTATTATGTTAGCATGATCAGGGCTCCTGAGCAAGACCCTTAACCCCTAATGTTTAAAACACTGAGATCAAGCCAAACTGGAGTATAGTTACCAAACAGCAGCTCATAGTTACTGCCAACTCTTCATAAAAAAGCAAGTACCTTAACCCCTAATTGCTCAGTTTTGTATAAATAAGATAAATGTAAGTCACTCTGGATAAGGACGTCTGCCAAAATGCTGTAAATGTAAAGGCTTAAATTAACTTAAAGCTGACTCCTCTGTTTTGAGTGAACCCTTGGTGTTTCTCATTGACTTGTTTCTAATGATCTGATGGGTTTATATTCACTGAACACATCTGCAGTGTGAAGATGTGAAGCCAGTAAATGATTGATGAACCAAAAATACTACTTTAAAACGAATCCTAAATGTAACTGGAATCCAGTGTAAAAACTCGAGGACTGTGTGATATGATCAGATTTTATAATTCTGGTCTAAAGAAATATTTTGCATATATATATATATATAAAATTCAAAGGACATTTCAGAACACAAAACTGTTTGTATTTTTACCTTTAATTCGACGTGTGCAATTCTATAGATTTGACAGGTTTTCCTTGGATTTAATTCTTTTTATCTGATGTCTGCGCTCTGACTCTGTTGTCTGTGAATGACGTTCGTTCATCAACTCTTTCCTCCCTCAGACTCGTAATCTCTCCTGTCTGCTTCTCTGTGTCTGCTTCTCACCAAAAATTTGATGTCCATCTACGGAAGCCAATAATGTTTTAATTAAAATAATATCATCGTGTTATTTGGAAACATGGTATTTAGTGTATAAAGTAAAAATACAAAACTCCCAAGGGAAATTGTGTTCCTGGGCTGGGGGGATCCCCCTTGGTGGAAATTAGGAGGGCACTGGAGGGATGTAAGAAATTCGGGCTCAGAACATGGTTTAAAAGTATAAAGGTCCTGCTATGGGGTACAGGTGCAGACCAGCCCACTTCAAGCACTGTTTCTGTCATTTTTTCATAGTCGGCCTCAAATGCATGCCGACTTCTGATTTAAAGGCCCACCTCAACCACTTCGGCTCAAAAGGCTGTGTACTGCAATTGAAGCTAAACACACAGACGCACACGGTCATGAATTTTATGTGTTGTTTTCAGTTAAGCATAGTGTTCATGAGTGTTGATTTGGTTGTTGCGTATAAAAGTATTTCCTTATTTCAGTATTATCAATCCAAATATCTACATTAATAAATAAACTACATTAAAACTCAACTTTTTTACTAGCGCACATGATTTATACTCTTGCCACGCCCATGCATATGGTATTTATTTAGGAATTGAGTGTAAATGAATGTAAATGAAGTTGTGTAACTCAACACTGAAGGTTCCTGGGAGACGCTGTAGGTGTTTATTTAGACAGTGAGCAGGTAACGTTCCAACAACTTTTGCTAACGTTATTTAAAAGTTGTCTAAATGTTAAGACAAAAGTTCCTAAACTAACGTTCATGTAACCTTTGCATAATGTTATTTATAGGTAATCCACGTTCTCATGATGTTTGGAGATAAGGTTCTTAGAGGAATGTTCCTTAAATGACCATATTCACACTTGATGAATGTTCTGAAAATGTTTGGAAAAAAAAGTTCTTAGAACATTACATTAGAACTATAAAATAACGTTATAAAGAACGTTAAAACAAAAACTGGACATTGTCACATTTCCATTTTACATTTCAAATTAAAAACCAAACCAAACGTCTTTGAAACGTTCTCAGAACATAGATTTGTTAGCTGTGGCGCAATAATTAAATAAATAATCTCCTGCACGAGCGCGTGTTTCAGTTGTGCACGGGTATAAATAAAAAAAACCCCACAGTTGCGCGCGCGCCAGCAAAACGCTTGTGTTCCTGCAGTTATTTCATTCGCACGCGCGCGCAAGTGTGTGTATATGTACATGCATAGAGTTACGCGCGCACGCGTCGGTGTGCATGTGCTTGCTCGCTCGTTCGTATTCTCTGGGGGTCATCCTGTTCTCCTTAATCATTTTTAAAGCTCGTGCACGGGGCAGGTTGAGGTGAGCGATTTCTGCGCGCGAGAGCAGCAGCACTTTTTTCTCCCCCCACCAGTTAAGCGTGCAAATTCCCGGCACGCGCGAAAATCTCTCCAGTCACCCGCGCGTTCCGTCTCGAAGGTGCAGTGAGTTAGTGAGCTGCAGCGCGAGCGGCGTCGGCATCAGAAACACCAACGGCACCTCGTGAGATTTCCTTTTCCCTCCCCTTCGCTCACCGCGCGCGGCTTTACTCGTTTTAAAAATTTATTTATTTAATTCCCTAACCAACGGTTGAGCGCGTGCGTCGTCCGTTGGGCGTTCTGAGGGAAGCAGCAGAAAAGACGCACTTTATTCTTCCGAAGCGGGAGAAACATCATCATTATCAACAACATCAATCACTCCGACTCATCAAAAAGGTAAAAAACCCCAACATTTATTGCGCTATTTTGTGCGTTGGTATTTAACCCCGGACGGCTGTTTGGTCTTAATTACAACCTGCCGCGCGCGCTCAGGTGCGACGCGGCCGTTATTTTTCCAACGATTAAAATTTAAATTCAAGCAACGGCATCCGCGCGTGCCGGAGAACTGAGTGAACCTGTTGATATGGACTGCTAACTGCTAAAAAGGGTTAAATTGAGCGTTTTCTAACGACAAAACCAGGTGTGTGTGTGTGTGTGTGTGTGTGTGTGTAAAATATATCGTTGATTTAATGGGAGTTTTGAATTTGACAGGGTTTTGTGGCGGTTTGTAACACATTTAGCAAGGTTGGGTTAAACTCACGGAGTGTGTGTGGGGTGTGTGTCAGCTGGTTATTAAGTTAATTAACGAGAAGAGATAAAGAGGAGAAAGAAAAAGAAAGAGAGAAAGACAATTTAAAAAGAGAGAAATAAAAAGAGAAAAAGGTTAAAGAAAGATAAAGAGTGGGGGGGATAAAAGGTAAGAAAAAAGAGAAATAGAGAGAGAAATAGAGAGTGATAAAGAATGAAACGGTAGAGAAGGGTTAGGGAGTAAGAAAGAAAAGATAAGGGTTGAGAAAGAATAAAGATAAAAAAGTGACAAAGAAAAATAAAGACAGAGAGAGGAAAAGAGAGAAAGAAAATGAAAAAGAAAACGAGAGAGAGAAAAAAGAAAGAACGAGAAAAAGACAAAGTAAGTAGAGTTGATAGAAAAAGAAGTAGAGAGAAAGACACAGAAGAGAAAGGGAAGAAAAAAGTTAAGGAGTGAGGGAGAAAAAACAATATAGATTGAGAGAGGAGAGATAAAATAGAGAAAAAAACCAGAACAACAACAAGGCAAAGTAAGTAGAGTTGATGGAAATGAAGTAGAGAGAGAGAGAGAGAGAGAGACAAAGAGGAGAAAGGTGAGAAAAAAGTAAAGGAGTGGGGGATAAAAAGAAAAAAAAGATTAAAAGAGAGGAACGACAAAGAGCTGCAGAAAGAAAAATAAAGAGAGCAAGAGCAAGAGAAAAGGAGAATAAACGAAGAAAAGGTGAAAGAGGAAAAAAAAGAAAGAGAAAAAGGAAAAAAAATGATCTAAAGATGACCACCAAATTACTTAATCAGAAACACACTAATATTTCGGAATCGGTGTGTGTGTGTGTGTGTGTGTGTGTGTTAATTGTTGTATATTAAGAATCAAATATATATTAACAGTCAAATCCTTCACAGAATCAAAATTCCTCCAGCCTAAAAATCTGACTCCTAAAAGTGCAATCTGGCACCTTTGAACTAAGAAACTGGAATTCCTTCATTGGAAAGATTCGGATTAAGATCGGACGCCACCTCTACTTCCTGTGTAAATATTGAGTCAGTACCAGGAAAAGTGGTGGCTCATAAGGTGTTAAGGTGTTGGACTACCAACCCGAAGATTGTGCGTTTGATTCCCAGCCCCACTGTTGGGCCCCTGAGCAAGGCCCTTAACCCCCAATTGCTCAGTTGTACAAATGTAAGTCGCTCTAGATAAGGGCGTCTGCCAAATTAGATTAGATTAGATTAGATTCAACTTTATTGTCATTGTGCAAGGTACGTGTACAGAGCCAATGAAATGCAATTAGCATCTAACCAGAAGTGCATATGAATGCTGTGAATGTAAATGTCCCTGAAAGTTTGTTTGTGTGTGTGTAGTATTTATCGGAAACTTTACTTCAAACACCTTCCTGGTGTTTATCCTGCCGTTCTTTCAGCCTGTATATCTGTTCCGAGAGACTCCTTAAACTGCAGTCTGGCAACTTTTCAACTAGCAATATGCTTAGCGTCTCGACCGCACGCGGATTTATATGTTATAGGGTGCAGATTGTTTCTTTCCTGTCTCACAAAAACAAAAGCCCGACATTTCCATAGCTGCATCTGTGCAGGGTTTGGATCCCTCCGGTGTCTGGATTCTAATCAGCGGGAGACAGTTTCACCTGAACAGATGGCCAAAAACAGCGAATAACGCAATAATGAAAAGTAGCCATTCAGAGCGGATTTATTTTTCACATTTTTGTTTGTTGTGATGTTCGAGCTTTCCGAGCAGCCCAAAAGAACTCGCTAGCACTCTTCGAGGTGCGTTAAAACCCAGATAGGCTTTATTGAAATCAGTCGACGGGACATCACCGGCTCGCCCCTGGCATCCGGAACCCAGCAGCCTGGGCCGGAGACTTTTATCGCAGATGATCGTCTTTATACTCACTAAAGTATGTGGCAGGTTACCTGGGAAACAGGTGCCAAACAACACAATTAGGTGATCAATAAGGTGATGGAGCAGTTAGAGAGACAGCGAGACAGAAAGAGAGAGAGAGAGAGAGAGAGAGAGAGAGAGAGAGAGAGAGGAATAGAGACATTGTAATTAAGGATAAATGGGGGCAGGGAGACACGGGTGAACGCCTGCTGCAGGTAATTTGTTTTTATTGAATATATCTATCAACATTTAATGACTTTTTTATTTTGGGGGAAATGAAAGGAGCCCCAGCTCGGGCCCGCCCGCGTACATAAACCACGCATTTCGTCGTAGCATGAAGCAGCTGCCGAGCTCACGAGGGCATTTCGCGTGATGGATCGCGGCGGCGGTGCTCTCGTCGGGATTGATTATCAATATGTGTCATTTGTTTTCTTTATTGCACCTTTTCCCTCGTTTAGCAAGAAACCCAAAGAATTTAATAAGAACCGTCATGCAGTGCCGCGGCTCTTGATTATATGCTGTCCCGCGTAATCGGAAAATCCTCCTTTAAGACTGCATCGTTTAGGCACACTCGCAGTCTGCAGCCCCTCACGGAGCATACACACGGCAGACACGCTAGTACCTGTGCAGGAGCAGTAGGAACCCTGACTTGTGCCATGGCTCCCCTTCACACTGAAGTGCTGTGCTGTAGAAACTAGCTAGAGATGTAACAAATAACGAAGACATTTCCCTGCTGTAAACGATCCACACAAGACATCAAGAATACAAATTTCAACACGGTTACACAAGACAGTCTCTCAAACTATCTGTCTGTCTCTCCGTCTGTC
>VCAZ01000139.1:822500-992747 GCA_005784505.1 Bagarius yarrelli
ACCAATTGTGATTAAGTTACAGAAGTATTTTGAATTCCATTAATAATATATAAAAGTATAGTTGGGTAGCTGTAGCCATCATTCTTCCGAACGTTTTGTTTGCGGCTGTCTGCGTATCCTGTTTCATCTTGTTAGTGTTTGTGTGTGTGTGTAAAGTTTAGTAAGGTGAGAAGGCAGCTACAGAGTGTAATCAGTTTTGCGTATTTGGATCTGCCGACGCGAATCCGCCGGCGGGCTATTCCGGAACTCACAGATGCACCAACTGTCTGGGTTTGCATCGGAATCCCTTACATAACCGACCTCCTAGTTCCGCTGTCGGCGGTGAATCATCAAATCAGTATTAATGTTGAATTCGCCTGTAGACTGGACGTCACGCTGACTGGGTCACATGGTTCAACTCAGACAATCTGGCGGCATGTAGGTGCAAAAGTTCGGACTGTGTACTAGCAAGGACGCGAACATTTGTTGCTTTGACATCCTGCCCCTGGGATTAATATTTGCCCTCAGGAGTGTTCACAATCTCTCTGAGTGTGTGTGTGTGTGTGTGTTTGTGTTGTCATTGAATTTGTTATCTAGTAAGCGCTGGATCACATCAACCAGAAACGTCTTAGACTGTGAAAGAAGCTGCTTTCAAATCACAAAAGAAAGACCAGGCAGACGAAAAGCCGCCATGTTGAAGGACCCCGCTTAAGCATTGTGCTAGTGCCCTGCACCGAGGAAAACTTGTTACAAAAAAATGCATTTCAATTGCTCACAGTTTTCTTATTAGCCGCCAGAGCAAGGGACTTCATTCGCAGTGCTGCATGTCCTTGGGACAGACAAAACAACAAGGTTTTAGCGCTCGGCACTTTAAATAAATAACCACGCGGGGTTTTTTTTGTATCGCCGGATAAATCGACTGTTAGCAAGAAGCCTGAAAATTTATTTTTTTTTTCTTCAAAAGGTTTTGTGTCGATTTGACTGCCCGTGTGCTTTTAATCACTTTAATACAACAGAGACGTCTCACATCGTGAGCTCTCTTTAATCCGGTCGGAGGCGCTGCGACTTGTGTCATCCACGCAATTTATGCCTATTCCAGAGAGATGCAGGAGTGTGGAGGAGTGAAAATTGCCCTTTCCTCAGGTGATAATGTGCTGCAAGACCTCTCCGTTTGACATCAGCACTCTATACGTAGTCACCGATGCTTTTCCATATCCCATGAGCTTGACCTCTGACCTCATGGAACGGTCCATTGGCGCAGCATGCTGTCTCGGTCCTCCGTCTTTGCAGTAACTTTTGTCAGAGAGGTGAGAACCAGCTGTCTGTCACCATCTGCCTCTCTGGAGCCCAGCTGTGCGCCACATTGCACTCGGCTCACTTCTTGGCACTTTTTAATGGAAAGACGCACAAAAATGAGCAGGAATTAAAAGAACTTCCTTCCTCGTTTCCTTTCTTTTATTATTTCCTTCCTGTGACTCAGAAACATGCTAAGAAAGGAATTGTTTTTTTCCCCAAATATAAAAAGCCAGAAAAAGGAGCGCTAGCAAACGGTAAACTAGATAACACTCATAAATCTTGCAGAAAACTGACTCTTTATGTTATTTCTGCAAAAAGATTCATTGGAAAAATAATGGCGGCTTTAATCTGTAGCGACAGGCCGGAAATTGCGACGTCATTTTATTCCTCTGCATTACTAGCGTTGAGGTCAGCACTATTTGAAAAAAAACCCCCAAAAAACAATACAGCCGTGTTAAGACCATCCACGGAAGCATACATTAACCTCAAGTTCCATACAAATGAGAATCTTTGGTAAGTTTTTGTAAGAAAATTAAATCAGTAGGACTTTACAGCCAGAGGATTTGCAAACCTCCGGAGACATGATTAAATTCGGTGAAGCCGGAATCCGTTTAAAAGATTTCGCTAACTTGGTAAAGTGGATTACACCCCGCAACTCATCTCGGGACTCGCTCCCGTTTATTCATGTGAGAACATGCAGGGATTTTGTGCCGACTTCGCATGTCGGAAGCACCGAAGCGTGACCCCAGAGCACGTCGCACACGTTCACGTACCAGACGATACGGACGGCCGCTCAGCGGCGTTTATTGCACAGATCACGAGCATGCGGTCGGCCATCGGGGTTGTGCTCGGAATTTTCCATAATGCAGTAAAAAAAGACTTTCAAGACGATTTCACATTGTCAATCAAGCGCGTCTGTATAAAGCGATGCCCTCAGGGGCCTGAGCGTCCCCCGCTCCTCTTTTACCTCGGAGCGACGATTTACAATCGCTTCCACTCATTATGCTGAGGTTCAGTCTGCACTCTTTTTTATTTATGTACTTTAACTTTCTCTGTTCTTAGATATTGTAAAGCACAGCCAAACCTTCCAGCTCTGCCAAACCTTCCAGCTCTTTACATCCACCTATAATGTTCATACACCAACAAAGATAAATCACAGATAATGTGCAGGTTATCAGGTTAAAGTATCTGACGATGTACAGTGTGTGCGTGTGTGTGTGTGCATGCATGTGTGTAAATACCACAGCTATGATAAATAACACCTCGCCCAGCTGACCAATACTACCAACTTTATAGGACTGAATCCAAAAATGCAGAAAATTGCTAAAAGGTTCAGAGTAACATTAAAAGCCTAAAAAAATAAGGGAACTTTGCTGAAATTTTGACATTTTTGGTCACGCACATCTTCTACGCCAAACGTTAATACACTGATGTGCAACAGTACCTGGCCAAAAGTATCTCAATATCTGAGCATAACATCTGTATTTTTTCCAACATCCTTTCCCGGATGTAGTCTCAGTCTTCCTTCTACAATAACCTCCTCACATCTGGAAAGTCTTTCCAGTAGATTGTGTTGCGTTGCTGAATAAGCAAATCCTTACATTTACAATAGTATTAGTGAGATTAGACACAAATGTTGAGGCGAGGGGTTAGGGTGCAGTTGGTGTTCCGGTTCATGGCAAAACTGTAAACTTGAAATAGAGTCACATGTAAACCCATATTTAAGCCATCACTTTTATGCAAACTGAATTTCCTCCTTGTTAAAGTAATCACCACCACACAGTACCATCAGAAAGCATTTGGCTCGCATCCCACCGAAGAACCGGTGACTGTTCGAAAGTATTCTTTTTAGTTTATCACAGTTAATTGCTAAGCCAGAAGATGGCGTTTGCCAGAAAAAGTTTAATTCAGTAAATAGTTTTTTTTTTTTTCCATGTGCGGCAAAATACGATTAGAGGGCGCTAACGTGGCCGACTCAAACAAGCATATACATACTGCATTATTTATTTTTTTAGCCAAACTCTCATGCGTTCAAAGGAGCTGTAAAAAGGTTTTTCATGTGTAATTCTAGCTGTCTGACCTTCACCAGTCAATAAAGCGATAAAAACAGATGATGGCCGATCTGCATAAAAAACACAGCTAGGTAAAACACCTCTTCCCGAAAGGCTTGATTAGCATATCCACTTTTCTATTTCCCCCTTCCTCTATTGCCCGCAAAGTTTTTCTCTGACCTTGAAAATGATCCGGCATAAATCTTTAAACCCCGTCACTAATTACCTTTTAGTCTTGCCATATTTGGTATCTGGTAGTTTTGCCTCATACCAAAGGCACCGCCGCGCCTACGCTTCTGATGTAATCGAAGCAAAGCAGTTTGTTTCCCCGCGAGGGTCGAGAGGGTGCAAGCAACCCTGACCCGCTCTAATAGTGTCCACTTGTCTTTAATCTACTCCCTCTCCTCCCCTTGTGCACTTCTTTCCCTTTCCCTCTCAGACACCCGGTGCTCTGTAATTACACCATGCACCCAGTGAATTTCCGGCAGCAGCACTGCGCGTGTCAGAGTTAAAGGAAAAAAAATGGTGTCCTGCACAGTTGGATGGAAACCGATTGTCAGAATGTCATCCCCATCGACGGGCTAGTCTTTTCAACTGTCAATTTCACCGAGCCACATCCAACAGCGACAGGTCAGGAAAGTTGCGCACACCGCAACCAGGGTGACTGTTAGTGCTTTGATACCCAAAACAAAGGAACAGGGGTTACGCCAATGGCTGCAATAGAGCTGACCAGCAAAAAAATGTTATTAGTCATTGCATCTGTTGATTTCAATCAGTTTGAGAGACAGCATCATCCGTTATCAATGTCAGCATGCAGCTGTGTCTGGTCACTAACAACAAGTCTGCTGCGATTACATCATTTGCCACCATAAAACGTATCATTCCTCCTCCTCCTGTTTCCATTGTTTATGCTAACTAGTAATTAATGATGCACTGAGCAGTGCGTCAACATGAGGACCTACTGGAACTTTTGCTCTATTTTTTTACAGATTAAACAGGCCTATTGTTACGCTCTCATGATTTTTCTTGGAGGCCCCAGCCACTCGACACAAGGCTATATTTCTAACCGAGACGTGAGTAATCACTGACGGACTCGCCGAGCTAATGGCAACCTACAAAACAAGGGAAACGGGAGCAGCTGGAATAAAGTGGCCGTCTAAACTAGCCCTCAATTAATGCACTACTAAAATAGATCCATACGTATCATTGTTTCTCTAGTACATACCGTACTGTACCATTGCCGATCCTCTGTTCCGCAAATGACAGCGCACATTCAACATTTATTCAGTTGTTCAAGATTTTGCGGCTCTTTGTTTCTGTGCACTGTTTATATCTTTGTTCTACTGTATTTATTTAATTATAATGTGTGTATTACATTTTATGCAGATGCACTCCCTTACAAAATCAGCCTGAACATTCTAAAATAATGAATTTTTTTTCAAATAGTGCTATTCAAGGCATCTGGTGAAATTTTGGGGGAAAAGGTGTCTGCCAAATTCTGTAAATGTTACGTCACTGGGTGAAGTCTATAGGACTTGCTGTGTATTCAAACATTACTGTGTTGGAGATACTGAAACTTATTTTCTTACCCTCCCAAATAGCTGTTATTTATTATATTCTCCAGCCAGCCAGCACCCGACCCTCCTTATGACTCGGATAAATTAAACGTGATTGATATTTTGCTATATTTGTTCATCACTTTAGTTTGCATATTTGTGCCACACTGGAACTTGTGCAATATCAAGTTTTCGGATCCATAACTGTCGTCACGCTGACGTGACTCAGTGCCAGGTATGGAGTCTGCTGTTAAACACCGTTTGGCTCACAAACCCATGAAAAGAGTGAGTTTACCATCGTTTTACAAGTGAGTTGATTAAAACCAAGGCCTTCGGAACAGGTCACGCTGTGGAGAAATAGGTTTTAAAGAGTACCAAGCCTTTGTTTTTCCATCAGAATTACAGCACAGACACGGCATCGGAACCTCTGCCGCGCTGTAAGCCAGTATTAGCCTTGCTCTATATATATGCGACACGAGTGTCTTTGATCAATTGTTTTTAAATCTGTACATAATTTCATTTGCGCTAAATTTCCACAACTCGGAGAGCAGCCGCCGATCCGTCAGGATCGGTTTACACGACACCCCCTCATCCCCGCCTGTAACTGCGTTAGGTACCAAACTAAAGTGGTCATTAGGCTTTGGCTGCAGTTTTTTCTCCCCAACTCGTCCTCCTCCCAAGCTCGAACGAGCGACGTGGGTTAGTGAAATGCTAATGCTTTTCGTCCATTTCTGTATTACTTTTCAGACAGACGGCAATGCATCAAAACAGAAAGCATTCGGAGGCTCGTTAAGGGGGCATTACGAGCGGCATCGGCCGGCCGAGAGCGGCCCGTGGGCGAAAGGGAAAGCGATGCCACGCATAAAGCCGCTCCGACTCGCTTAGGGCTTTGCGGTAAAACAATGCGTCTGGTCCATCACTGCATCATTAGGGTGCCGTGATGCGAGGGTGTGATGTGTCTGTGTGAGATGCCCCATCCAGTCGATCCCACGGGACGTAAAAAAAGGAGTGCATGTTATTTTTCACCGCTTAGTTGGACTTTTATCGCGAGCAGCGTGCAGGTTTAAGAGCGCTCCGTTTAGAGAACTTTCCACCTCACCGTGATGAGGAAGTTAAAACATGGTGAATGTTTCCATCGCAGACTGTTCCATCTGTCGTTTATCCCAACTCATTTTCACCTGGGTCTCATTTCGGAACATCTCATACACAGTTTCTTCACGTTCTATACCGCAGCCAGAGATACGAGCACACGCCTATGTACGACTTCCTCTCCTGTGGCGGAAAATTCCAACCGCCATCTTGAGTTTGAGATCAGCCTGATGTTAGTGCTGAGCCGTACAAGTGCAGCACCATGTGATCCAGGAAGAGGAAGATTTCTAAGCAGGAAATTACAATAAATCAAAAAGGCTAAAAATTATGGAAAAATTAAAATATAAATATGCATTTAAATAGAAGTAAATGACTGAAAATACACATATGTAAAAAATCTTTCAAATAAATAAACTTAATTTAAATATAATAATTAGAATTATTTAACTTACAAATTGAAAATAAATTATTAAATTACATATTTCATCAAATCAATCAATAATGGAAAAAAATACAGTTTTGCTCTCTAAAAGCTGGAGGTACAAATGAAACACAGTGTTTTTAATCTTTTAAAAAAAGGAATTTAAAAATGTACCTGTAATTTATTATCTTAGAAAAGTTGAGAAATAATCATCGATTATTATCTTAATTAAAGACTTGTGGGTTCAATTCCCAGCACCCCCCAGCTGGCAATGATCAAGTCTCATAGCCCTCTAAATATATAAAAATAAATAGATAAATGGATGAGGCGTCTACCAACCTGCCAGAAATGTTATTGTAATTTGTTAAATGTTTCTGCACGCAGCAATAACACACCCTGAGCTAACTATGTGTAACTGCCTCCAATTTGTTGTTAATTCACTACAGAAAGACTGCAGATTAAAAAGAGTAAACGCAACCTGACGCACCCTATTAACCCACCACGCTTTTTCTCTTAGATTTATTTGCCCCCCCCCCCTCTGTCTGGGGAAGAGTTTGGCACTCTGCTTATCTGATCGGTTGTGTTTGTTTGATCGATCAGCGCTAAACGCAAAACTCCCTTTTGGACAACCGGATGTTTTAACGAACTCCATTTTTTTCTCCGAACCGGTGTACAATCAGCCATCCTGCTCGAGACCATCGATTTCAGATCGTTTTCCATCCAACTTATTACCTGGCCGAGTGAACAATCTGAGTATTTCCCTTGTTGACTGATGTTTTACTTTTTAAGTAAATCGAGAGACAGAGTTAGAAAGTAAAGAGAATGAAAAGACAGAGCGAGAGAAAGAGAGAATGTTTCTCTGAAGAGTCCTTTTCATGCCATTGCTGTTCATAATTCGTGTGTGTGTTATGTTCCTCTTTTACCCAACTGCCTGGAGGTGCCTTGGCTAAACCTTTAAGCTGTGTTTCTTCTGTGTTTTTTATCTACCTTCAAGCCCTCAGGTGGGGTCACCACCACTAGCGCAAGCGTCCACTTCGTCTGCTCTGTCGCGACGCTGTTCCCGGTGTTTTTTTACCCTCATCACAACCTACTCCAAGCAGCCTTTCGGGGACAGCTTAGGGCCTCTGTTCAATCGCCTTCTCACCTAGATTAGATTAGATCCCAGGCTCAGGAGCACAATATTTTGTTTATTGGCAAATATTGCCTCAATTCTAGCCGATACGACTCCCGACACCGTGCTTTAGGAGCCGGCGCGCGTCCCCTGATTCGGTTTAAGAGCTTGTTTGTCAGTTGCTTCCTACAGCCGAGGGAACAGCAGTCACCATCGGCGTCCCTCGTGTTAAAGAGTGCACCGCGTTCGGGGGGACCGTCGTAAAAACCGACACTCCTGCGAAATCTCGCTCGTGCTTTATGGCCTTTCATAAAAGTGTCATCGTACGTACCGCCGCCATGCTGCGAATCCACTTTTGCCAATTCTGAGCGTTTCTATCAAGAGTCTTCTGCAAAGGACGTTCCTCTGACCTCTCGCATGACTCTGCACAGTTTCATAGCTTCGATTAGGACGCTTAGAAAGATTTAAACCCTCTGCTGCACCCAGTATGGCACATTAGAGCTTTGATTTTTTTTGTTTATATATATTTTTAACAGGAGCTCATAGTAGAGCAGTCAATTGAACAGAGTAGGAGATAAAGGTTAAAGTCCTCTTTTTAATCATTTTTCGGTCGAAATCAGATACGAATCGAAGCCCTGCGGTGAAACCCGTCACATCCACACCACAATATCGATCTGCAAGATTGCCTACGCTTTATTAAAGTAAGGATACGTCTCCCTGTGTGTGTTTGAAGATTATTTTTTTTTCTACTTATCGGTTATTGCTGGGTAACAAAACGCAGTGTGATTTGCGCAAGCCGGGCCTTAGGAATGGGTTATTGCTCCACGGGACAAGAATTTCTGTCTGAATTGATGAACCGGTGTGGGATTTGCTTGCTGCTTGCCACTTTAAGCGTACAGAACACCGCTTTAGATTGCTGCAGTATCGCAGAAGAGGGCGGAAAAAACTCGCAGGACTTTTCAGGACCTAAGAAAAGGAACTTCAAAACTCCCAAAGCTTTGTGTCTCGCTGACCTTTAAAATGTCCTGATCTTGAAAGGGTTAAAATCCAAGAAGTAAAAAGGAACGATATACAGGAACAGAAAGTATATTTTAGAAAGATTATAAGTGATATTTTCAAGTCTCATTGAATCTTGATCTATGTTTTAATTTTATACATTATCTACTGAAAAATTCTGTAACGTAATGATTCCTGTCTCGAAAATGGACATAGAGAATTAATTTTTGTATAACTTTTGGGTAGAATTTACTAGTTTAGAATAATTGTGTTGATTTTTTAAGGGAGTGAATCTGCGTAAAATCACACTGTATCGTCTTTACTGTATAAATTAACTCCTATTATTATTTAATGACATGTTCAGGCGCAAGAGAAAATTCCTTTTGTAGCATAAACAAAAATTAATTGATCAGTCAGGTTGCCGTCTGCACCTCAGTGCCGTGTCCCATTTAACTCTGAGGCCAGCGAGCTTTACTTACCCGGGTTACGGCCTGTACAAGCGTGTTTGTACTACGCCAGTGACAAACATGCCCCGGCGTGATAAATGGATATGTAGATCGTGTCTCAGTGCCCTATTCAGACCTCAGTCTAATTAGATGCCCCTGTAACAGCGGCTTTATGCCATCAGTCATGCATTCGATACAGCGACGCTTACACAAGCCGCAGAAAGAATCTCCTTCCTGACAATGCCCCCCTGCCACACCGATTCCACGCCATCATCGAAGTCATCCCGCAAAAAAATACCCGGTCCTCGAATGATCTCTTTCCCCGTCCCAGGCGGAACGAATGGTGTGACATGCGGAGCCGTAAAAGCACTCGCAGGTTGTTATAGCGTGAGAAATCCGGTATCAGTGCTGAAAACCTTACACGCAGGTTTTCATGTCGCATTTTTCACTCTGCTAAAGATAAACAGTTTAACGAATCAAAAGGAAACACACCGGGTTTTAAGCGCTAACAAGCAGGAGACATGACAGAGATCGACCAATCAAACGTCTCTGGAGGGTCAGAGTTAAAAGGTGATGGAGCTTTTAGAATCAGTTCCACACTTGATATTCAGCAGACTCTGTTTTTAGAAGAGTTAAAAGCGGAACTTTTTAACCTCAATTTTAAAGGGAAACGATGTTGAGTGATGTCTTTGTGTGTTTGCATGAGAAATGTTTTTATTTCTTATCCGTAGGTTGGCACGTTTAATGTTTTTGGCATGGTTTTTTTTTCTATATTTTGTATATATTTTTTCTTGCTTTTCTCCTGAGGAACTTCGGGCATCATCTGCTTGGTATCATTCACATTTAGGGTTGGTAGATAAACTCTGATTTCATAGATAAACATCAACGTTTTCAGCTTTTAAATCTTTGAAGTAATTTTATCGATGATTTTAAAGTTTACGTTTGAGATTCTGAACCCCTGTAATATTCTTTTTTTACTAAACCCGTACTGGAGTTTATGTGGTGAAAAGCCGAAGCCACAAAAATTAAAGGTTAAATTAATTAATCCAAATTTAATCTAATCTAATGCAGCAAATAAATAATCCCATTTTCTGCCTCTCTGTTTTCAAGGTTACTCCCTGATGCAGAAAATTGCACAACATCGAGAAGTTTCCAAATATTAAAGTAAATGGCTTTATTTTGTCTCACAGACTTTCTTACAGCACAGTGAAATTCTTTTTCCGCATATCCTATTTTAGTAAGTTGGGGGTCAGAGCGCAGGGTCAGTTATGGTACAGCTTCCCTGGACCGGAGAGGGTTAACGGTCTTGCTCAAGGACCCAACAGTGCTTGGCTTGCCGGTGGTGGGGCTTGAACCCAGGTCTTTCAGCTCTCCAGATCAGCAACTCAGCGCCTTAACCATTTGAGACACCACTGCCCCCAATGACGGAGTGGCAACCCTTAATAAAGCCTACCCTATTTGAGAGGCCATTATTTTAGATAAAATATTAGAGTCTATATTAAGAAAGGAAACACATATCTAGGAGCTCAAGGGTAGGCTTTGTCTGGCTGTGATATGGGCCTGTGTAAGACTTGACAGTAATTTTTGATTGGTTAAAAGAATGATTGAACATAAAAAGCAAAGCGGCCAGAATGTTTTATAAAACTAGTCAGGGGGATTCCGTCTGGTTCTTTACCACTCTGTATGGTTCTAATTACATCTTTTATCTCATTGAAGTTGTCAAGGTTTATCCAGGTTACTCTTTTGACCTCATTCAACTGTGGGTAAGTTCACTTCAGCCAAGATTGTTGACCCGTAAGAGTCATTATCTGATCTGAATAGTATTTCTAAAAAAAAGGATGAATATCATCAAGGATCTACTGTAGTTTCTTGAGATGTTTTGTTTAATCTTAAATAAAGCTGAGATGCTGATTTAATTTAACAAATGATGGTTTATGAGATGTTTTGCAGTTTTGTTCTATTCGGAAAACTTGGTATGAGAAATAAACTAAATCCTGTGTTTTTTTCTCTGTCAATAATTAATCATGTCTTGGAAGAGTTTGGCACTCTGCTTATCTGATCGGTTGTGTTGTGCGGCTAATCGTATAAAAAAAAGTTGAGCATCCCCAGGCAGGTCAGAAAGAAAAACGTCTTATCCTCATGGACTAACTCAAAGCCACGCTGAGTGAAGCAACTGGAATCCGTTATGTTTTACATGATGAAATCTGTGAAAACATATAGCCAGCAGCCGGGGACGTCGACCTTCTTCTGGCTTTGGATCTAGCAGCCGGGGACGTCGACCTTCTTCTGGCTTTGGATCTGGCAGCCGACGGGAGGTCGACCTTCTTCTGGCTTTGGATCTGGCAGCCGGGGAGGTCGACCTTCTTCTGGCTTTGGATCTGGCAGCCGGGGAGGTCGACCTTCTTCTGGCTTTGGATCTGGCAGCCGGGGAGGGTCGACCTTCTTCTGGCTTTGGATCCAGCGGCCGGGGAACGTCAACCATCTTCTGGCTTTGGATCCAGCGGCCGGGAGGTCGACCTTCTTCTGGCTTTGGACCCAGCGATCGGTGTGCTCGTTCTAGTCCGGGAAGCCTTTCAAACTTTGTGACCCATGATTTTCTATTAACATTAACATCCTGGACACGAACTTAGCAGTAGCCTGGTCTTTCTCACTATTTTCTGGGAAGTTTAAAATCCTGAGATTTGCTCTTCGTGATCGGTTTTCCAATTCATTTACTTGATCCATAAGCATCACATTTTTTTTGCTCAGAGTTTGGATAGTTTTTTTTTTTTTTTTTTTTTGCACAGACGGGACGGAAAACTGTTTTATCAAAGCTTGTTGATTTGTGAATTCCTTTACCGTTCACAGCTAATTTGCTAGCTAGGAAGATTCTCACTGTTGGCAGAGCATTCAGTGCTGGTTTGTTCATGTTTATTCTGCTGTATTAATACAGTTGGACTAAGTACAGTTTAAGCACGAAACGTTTTAAATGATTTAAACGGCATTATTGACGCCTATATTAGCAGAAACTCAAGAACAGTTTGCAATGTTTAGCAAATTTTGGAAACCCAAATTTTCTTTACGAAAAAATGTAAAAAATGAAAAAATGCTCCATTTTTTTAGAAAAAAATTAGTTAACGTATAATAATTTTTATTAATATGCTTGTATATTAAAGTGTTTGTACATGTGTGTGTTTAAATCACAGCTTGTCACTATATACGGTAGAGAGTTGGTAGCTTAGTGGTAAATGTTGGACCTGAAGATTGTCGGTGTAATTCTCAGCACCACCGAGCTGCCACTGCTGGGCCCCTGAACAAGGCCCTTAACTCTCAACTGCTTAGTTCTATAAATATAAGTCTCTCTGCAGAAGGGTTTGCCAAATGCCAGAAATGTCAATGTATGGTAGTAGTAGTGGTAGTGGTAGCTCAGTGGTTAAGGTGCCGGACTTTTGATCGGAAGATTATAAGTTCAATTCTAACCTGATTCCTTTTGAGCAATGCCCTTAACCCTCAAGTGCTTGGTGGGATAATAAAATGAAATAAACATAAGTCGTTCTGGATTAGGGGGTCTGCCAAATGCCAGAAAAGAAAAAATAAATCATTTTAATAACTACTCTATTTACACTACACACGAAAAAATCCCCCTTCAACCCATCAAAGTGCTGCAACATGGTAGGTTTTAAAAAGATCCGATCACTGAGCGCTCGTGGTCGAGCAAAGCCGCGTACACAGAACGCCGCTTTAACGATAACAGACACAGACTTTCTATTTCATCAGGAGAAAAAAAAACACAGCTGCAAGGTTGGCAAGCAGGTGGGCCGTCTGACCCAGGGCAAAGCTTCAAAACTCCCCACATCACACGCCAATCTGTCTATTAGACCAGAAAATAGTAATGATGCAAGCATCGGGTAAGAACCCGGAGTGTGAAAATACCCAGCGTTAAGTGTTCGCTAACACTACCCAACATTGTTCCTTAGGAAAAATCGTCTCCGACATAAAGAGTAGCGGTAAATACCCAGAACTGCGTGTTTATACGCTGGGTCTAAGTCATTACAGGAAGCAGTTTAATAATAAAAGTGTGAAAATTTTAACAGAAATTGTGTAAAAGAGCTGCAACCAAAGCAAAACAAACTTTAGCAAAAAGAGAAAGACCGACTTCACCTATGTAGCATATGAGTTTGTTAGTGTAATTAATAGTTAATAAGGAGCTGGTTTTATTTCTTTATAAAAAAAAAAAGGTGGACCAGCAGTCAGCACCGGGTTGAGTATTTGTGCGCTAGTTTATAATCTGTTTTGTAGCTGTGTCCCCAGGGGGCGCTGCATTAGATTAAAAAAAAAAAATAGTTTTGTGCTCTTGTAAGTGTGATAAATTCTTTCGACCTGCTAGAGTGTGTGTTAGGAGGTTCCGGTAGACATGCTGATTCCTCACATCGATATCGTGGACACGAGCAAAACAGCTACATTTATTTGCATAAAATAGAATAATGTTACGTAATTTATTTTATATTCTAGCATGTAATTAATTCTATAAAATTAATTAATTCCTCATTTAAAAAAAAATAGAATTAAACACTGCCATATATTTTTATAAGTGTTATCGGGTTTCATTGACTAAACTGTAAAGAAAATGTTTACAATAAACCAGTAATTACATAACTAACTAACTAACAAACGTAATAATATATAATTAAATACAAATTTCCTATCATGCATCAAAGTTTATATCAATTATAATTTTTATTTTATAAGTTTGATCTGATCATAATTACTGATTTTATATGTTCTGTTTCCACCCTGTTACATTTTTTTTCACTTGTTGCCCTTTATTATTTCTCCCCGTGTTCGTAACCTCGCAATGTCCTCCGTCTCGTGTCTCTCATCAGCTTTCCGAGACGTCCTTTGATTTCTCGCCTGCCTTTTGTTTTCACGTCTCCCGTGTAATTTCACGTCAATTTCATGGTGTGTCCGTCTAACTGTAAGGCGCCGCTGGTGAGATCAGACCGCGAGCGCTGGGGAGGCGCTAAGGCTTTGTCTCGCAGAACAGGACGCCAGACTGACAGCAGACTGGAAAGACTGATTTTTTTTTCTTTCTTTATTTTCTCTCGGATTCAGAAGCTGCCAGGAAGATGAGATACACATCAGCAGAGTCTGGGATCAGGAAGAGAATAGGCTTATAGATAAAACATCGGTTCATGGCCGCAGAAGAGCAAAACACGCTGGAGCTCAAAGGAAAGATTGCCTTGGGCTTGCGTAAGGCTGAAGTTTTTCTTTTATTATTTTATTTCTTCTCTGAAATATCCAACATCTCCCCGAAATCACGTGACCTTACAAGGACGGCCGCGCAGCCGGGTCAGTCCGGGAAATTAGCACTTGTGTTGTTTTACCAGTAGCCAAATTTCTCCTACCTTTAAACCGTATTAATTTTTTTTTAAACCATCAGGAATAATACGAGTCGGGGCGTGAGGCGTGAGGCATAAGCTGCTGGGGAAACGAGTCCATACTCTTTCACTCTTTTGTTATTAAATCAACAAATTAAAGCGTTGAAGATAATCGGTCGCACGGCCTCTTAATCCCAGCAGCGCCGGCGATAATGAATACAGTCTCCTCTGTTTACCAGGACGACGACTCGCAAGCCGTGGACGCTGTTCCTGCTGCAGACACCGAGCGCTGGTGTTAGTGCTCTCATGGTCCGCTGGCAGCAGGTTTAATTAAAATAACTGCAGCGTTGGGTCACAGAGCTGGGATTAGCGTGTGTGTTCTGTGTCAATGGGATTATTGCACTTATTTCAAGCTAGCTTTGTGTTTCTACGTTCCTCACTCAGTCCTTCATCATTTCTCCATCATCCTTCCTCCATTAATCCTCCATCACTCCAGCATTGTGTGAAGAAGGAGGCTGTGGGGGATCCATACTGCAGAGAATGGATTTAGTAAACAGTTCACAGATAAAGCGATAATGCAAAAACGTAGTCAGATCGGAAATCAATAAAAAAACGTAGCAAACAAAAGCTAATCACAAAGACGTAAATCGTAGTAACAGTATAGCATTGATCAAAAACCAGATAAACCAATAGACATGCATAAACGCTTGGTATGCAGGCCAGGCTAGCATAACGAAGAGAAGTTAGCGCTAGTTTTTTCAAGCTAGAAACCGGAAGTGAACCGGCTGGAACTCAGACGAGGACGCCCTCCTGTGGTCATGGAATGGAAGGTATCGTTTTAGACTCTTTATTATTCTTATATTTGAACTTTTGATCTTCAGATTCTGGGAAGCCGAGAAATGCACAACACAACAATATTCAACAAACAAACATAAGTTCACAACAGCGGAATCAAGTCACAACACAACCCACCAATAAGAAACAATGTTGGCTTACAATGAAATATCTATAAAGGTTACGTGAGCTTAATATTTGTAGTAAAAAAATTAAACATCTATTTTAATATTTAGTTTTTACATACATTTGCGCAACATTTTGAAGCACACAAATTGTCCGCTTAAACACCAGCGCAAAAGGTTGCCCGTTTCTGCTGGACTATTGGTCAGGAAGCGTTTCCACATATGTTTATGCACCACTGAGCCACCATATTGTTAAAGATTCTATTCCAGATGGAGTCTCACTCTTACTCCTATAGAAACTTCCAGACGTCTGGAAAAAATACCAAGAGGAACAAAAAAATAATATTTATAATACTGTGTAATCACAACACAAAGTGAGCACTGAGAATTTGCCATTAGCATTAAGGTTAGCACTCTGGCTAACGTTACCCAACACTGCAGAAAACCCCCTACAAGATGAGAGAAAATGGACCCGAGACAAATAATCCCCCCAAAAATGACAGTATTGATATCGGTATCGGCAAATACCAGGAGGAAAAATATCAGTCTTAAAAAATTGGTATCGGTTTATCCCTAACACAGCATGTCTTTATGGAGATCAGGGGGGTTTGTGCACAGGAACATTGTGGTGCTGGAACAGGGTTCGAGTCTGGCAGTTCCAGTGAAGGGAAATTTAATGCTAATGCTATCATAATATCTGCCAGACCTCACAGTACATCCTTCTGGCAAAAAAAACCCACGAATTTCTCATACAGCCAAATCACAGACACACTAATGAAGTACCATCTCTTTAATCTTTTTAAAGTGTGTGTGTGTGTGTGTGTGTGTGTGTTTCTTGTATAATATCTTGCCCGAATGTGAGTAGGGATTTTTTTTCTTTTTTTATTACCTTTATGTAGTTTTTTTTGCCCGCAGGTTATAATTTTACATCCGAGTTACATTTTAATTCAGACGCTGTTAAACTAACAGACGGGAATCTGATTTTACACAGCAGGAAAAAACAATCACACACTTCTGATTACGTTTAAGAGGCAATGCTGTAGTAACACTAACAGTAATGTTGTTATTATTAAAGAATTACTCTAATAATAATCATCCATATTTCATTCTTTCATTCATTCATATTTATTTTCTCTATAAAAAACCAAAACAATTCTAAAATTCAAAACAATTCTTTTCTTGTTCTTCTCTTTCACTCCGTCTCTGTCTTTGTCTGTCTCTCTCTCTCATCCTCTCTCTCTCTCTCTCTCTCTCTCTCTTTATTCTCTTTCTGTCTGTCTCTCTCTCTCCCCCTCGCTCTCTCATTTTCTCCCTGTCTTCCTCTCCTTCTTTTCTCTTTTTCGCTCTCTTTTTATCTCTCTCTCTTTCTCTCTGTCTCTCGCTCTCTTTTCTCTTCTTCTTTGCCTCTCCCTCTCTTTCGCCCTCTGTGTCTCTTACTCTTTCTTCTTTCTTTCTCTCACTCTGTCTGTCTATCTACCCCCCCCTACTTCTTTACAGTTTATTTATAGAGATAAAGAATCTCTTGTTTTTTCATGTTTGACACCATGTCCGATAGCAGAGCCTGATTAAAAAAAATGTCATTTATATATTTGTGTTTTACTTTCTGTCGCACTGATATGGAACTTTGTTGCTGTGAGGATCCGGTTGATTCTATTATCAGCTGGAAAATTAGAAGAATCAATTACTCAGTAAAAACTGCTTTAATTCCCACCAGTAGAGTCCTATTAAACAATAAATATACTCCTAACTTTCCCATCATACACTGCTGCAACTTACTGCTGCCATCTGGGGCACTTATTTATTTACTTATTTATTCCTTTATTTATTGAATTATTTATTTATTTATATTTATTTATTTATTTATTGAATTATTTATTTTTATTTATTTATTTATGTATATTTTACTTATTTTACTTATTATTTATTATTTACTTATTTATTTTATTTACTTCTTTATTACCTTATTTATTTTATTTATTTTATTTATTTTATTTATTTTATTTATTTATTTCTTTATTTACTTTATTTATTTACCTTATTTATTTTTATTTTATTTACTTTATTTATTTTATTTATTTATGTCTCTATTTACCTTATTTATTTTACTTATTTACTTACTTATTTATTTTATTTATTTATTTACTTTATTTATTTATTCAGTTTATTCATTCGTTTATTGATAGATTTTTTTGAGCTTGAACAGATCTTTCATTAAATGATTATTTCCTTTAGAATTTTTTTTTTTTTTTTTTTTTTTGCTATTGTGTTTTTGGAAAATGAGAGTCACGTCATCAGATGAAGATCAAATTTCATCGAGAAGAAAAATCCTGTCCTTGACATTTTTTTGTTTGTTTGTTTTTTTATCTTAAAAAAAATATAAACAAACCAAAAATAAATGATCGGTTTTTTAAAGAGGGCTCAGATTTTCTGCGCATTTGTGATAATCGTGAAAAAATAGGACAATAATTGGTCGACCCCCTTTTAACCCAACCAAGTCTTATTACTACAGCATTATAAATACTCTGAAATTAAAATTAATAATAATAATAATAAACTGCACTGCCATTAAAGTATTAAAGATTTAATGATGTTATCAAGAGTAAAACAGGCAAACAATAAGAAACATACAAATAATTCTAAATTAAGGTCTCTGTTGACGTTTGGCTCCTTTAGCGTGGTTTAGTCTCAGAGTGCATTATTTGCTGTGTTAGTAGATCACAGGGCTGTCACGATGATCAAATTTGGGTGACAATTAATTGTCAAAGAAATTATTGCGTTTGTCAATTTATTGTCTGTTTTCTGGCTTTAATGATTAAAAAAGCAAAGCACCTCAAAATATATTATAATCGCTCCGATTTGTGCCTAATTAACACTCAACTAAGTATTTTATTAGAGATGAATAGTATTTAAGGAAATCCATATTTGGTGTCCTGTCAGTGTGTTTATCTGTTAATCAACATAGTTATTAATTCCTGTTCTCTGCAGTTGCATTATGGGATGTTAACATGAGTTGCGCTGGTGATGTTGCGTTATTGAAGCGGTTCTTGGAGCGTCAGAAAACCCCGAGGCTCCGACTTTCACATCACGCCGCTCCACTCACTCACTCTTCACATCACGCCGCTCCACTCACTCACTCACTCTGGTTAAAAGTAGGGTGTTGCAGGTACTACAACTCCTCCTACTGGATAATAAAAGTGGGCAATAATTGCAGTTAGATTCACTAATCGTAGTTAGGTCCAATAATTGCGATTATACTTTATATTTATATTTATAATTTAATAATTGTCACAACCTTTGTGGATCGGTTGTCATATATCGGTGGATTCGATATTATTATATAACCGATATCCAATTACTCTTTCGAGTTTTTTTTTTTTTGTGAATCTGTAGTAAGCAGAAAAGCATCTCAAGAGCTTCACCCAGCACAGCACACAGACGGAAAATTGGCTTCTACCCCTAATCGAAGACAATTCTAGTGCAATATGTAGTGTACATGTATCATTTCTATTACTTTTTCTCCACACACACTTGCGTGGAAAGAAAGAAGCGAGAAGGGACAAATAGAGGATAAACGTCGACGCAATGCCTCCATATTGCTTGAGATGAAAGGGCGCATCAGACTGTACGCTGGAACATAATTGAAGCTGCAAATTGAAAATCTGAGACTCTCTCATTCACACAGAGAGATAAAGACACAAGCTCCATCTTCCATCTACAACTTTATTGATTGATCATTTTCCAGGCTTTAGAAAAACCGTCTTGCTGATCGACAACCACGAGGAACGTCACCAGGCGAAACTGGTTACTGTACGGCAATAATTACGCCTAATCACGACATTACCGCCAACTCGTTCTCATTATTTAGCTCATTAACTTTGACACAACATTTTTTTTTTTGTCCTAAACGAGGTTTCGTGGTTGTTTATTTCTGTAAAGAACAAGAGTCGACATTGAACTCCAGCTCAGGCTTGTTTTTATTTATTTATTTATTTTCGTACAGTTAACCGCATCGCGGGGAGACCCGCACGCCGTGGACTCTGTCCTTTAGTTGTTGTTTATTGTTGCTGAAATTCTTACAGAACATCTCGTCCCGGGGACTAGGGCTTCATTCGCCGCGCTCTGTACCGGTGTGGGTGAATGCCAAGGGAAACAAGTAGCTCCCGCAGCTAATGTGGAATTTATTCATCAGGTCAGGGAAAGAAGGAGGAACCGAACCAAAGAAAACACAAGAATGGAGGCAGAAAATAATACAAAACCAACTGTATATGTACTAAGTGTTGTTCCTTTTTTATTCACAAGGGGGCAAACTGTGACGCAAGCAGGACTGAGTATGTGAGACAAGTAATAAGTTATCAGTATGCAAAATACAGTACGTAAAAGCTCCAGATGACCTACTGCTCTCGCCCAAATTTATTTAGTATGCATAGGAAGTTAGACATTAAGACAGACAGATTGGGAGTCAGACATTCAGACGGACAGATAGTAAATGAGACAGACTGTGATTTAGACATTCAGACAGATTGGGAGTCAGATGGATAGATTAGGAGCCAACAATTAAGACAGATGGAGTGGGAGTCAGACATTCAGACAGACGGAGTGGGAGTCAGACATTCAGACAGACGGAGTGGGAGTCAGACATTCAGACAGACAGATCGGGAGTCAGACATTCAGACAGACGGAGTGGGAGTCAGACATTCAGACAGACGGAGTGGGAGTCAGACATTCAGACAGACAGATCGGGAGTCAGACAATCAGACAGACAGATTGGAGTCAGACATTCAGACAGACAGATTGTAGATAGAAAATCAGACAGACAGATTGGGAGTCAGACAGAGACAGATAGTGAGTGAGACAGACTGTGACATAGATATTTAAACAGATGGAGTGGAAGTCAAACATTTAGACAGACAGATAGTGAGTGAGACAGACTGACTTAGACATTCAGGCAGACAGATTGGAAATCAGACATTTACACCAAACCTTAAGGCAGACAGACAGATGAACATACTGTAAGCATTAAAGCGCCGCTGCATCGCTGCCTTTGAGTAAAGATGCAGCAAAACCTACAAGTAAAAAAAAAAGTTGCTGACGATGAGATAAAAAATATCTGCAGATTAATAAACAACACTTATACACAAATGATTCAATGTGTTTAAAAGCATTCAGCGTTATCTTGATCTCGAAATTGCGTTTATATTTTTTGCGTTACGCAGGATGGATTTAAATTAAAAGTAAACACTGTGTTTTCTGCTGCTTGAGACTGGACGTTCTGGTGAAGTTAATGATGAACATTTACGTTAGTATTTGTTTGAACGTATTTCATTCACGTTCATGTTGCAGCTGTCATTAATATTTAAATGTGTCCGACTGCCGAATCTTTTCCCCGTCTGGTTTAGAGGGAATTTCTCCAGTGTAAGTCATGTGGTTGTGTAAGTGAATTAGAGCAGTAGGTACAGTTGGTTCTCTGGGGCTTCATCAGACCATAAAACACAAATTAACCCTGTTAGCCGAACAGAAGCGCCGGACTCGTTGACTCGCGCAGGTAATGATAAGCTATATATATATATACGTATATATATATATATCCTTACATCAGATCCGTATGGCCAAGTGTCTCGCAGTCCTGGGGCAAATAATAATATTTACACAGCTGAGTGTACATAGACTGAATTACATACTAGTTAAAATACAGGCAGACAGACCAGGAGTAAGATACTCTGACAGACAGGTTGTGAGTCAGACAGCCTGACTGTAACTCAGACATTTAGACAGACAGACAGACAGACAGACTGTAACTCAGACATTTAGACAGACAGACAGACAGACAGACAGCTCTATAGACAGACAGGCAGACTGTAACCTCAGACATTTAGACAGACAAAACAGACTGTGTCTGACATTCAGACAGACAGGTTGTGAGTCAGACAAGCTGTGAGCTGTAAGACATTCAGATAGACAGACACACAGGGGGTCAGACATTCAGATAATCAGCTAGACAAACAGACTGTGAATCAGACAGACAGGCAAAAAGTAGGCTAGACAGACAGTCTAGAGTTATGGTTTATGGTCGAGTTAGACATTCAGACAGGCAGCCTGTGAATCAGACAAGCTCTAATTCAGCTATTGAATAGACAAACAGACAGACAGACAGAAAGTTAGACAGTCAGACTGAAGGGTAGAAAGTAGGTCAGTTAAACATTCAGACAGACAGATTGGGAGTCCGACACTCAGACAGACAGATTGGGAGTTGATGTAAAAGCTTAAATACGGCAAAAAAAATTGTACCTTGTGGTTAAATTGAACTTGTTTATCGTTTGACTTAAACTTTATCCAACTTAAAATTCACTCTGCTGTGATACTGTATGTCACATGACTATCACTTTCATTCATACTCCCTGTTATAATACTACATATGAGACTTAATGAAAAAAACTGACTGAAATGTAGTACCTACTGAAGTGGAATCTGATTTTGAATAGTATATGTGAGTCAGGCGTGGAATATTCCAGAAGGTTTCAAGCTTTGGATTCTGGACGTTTAAATGTTTTGTCATTTTATCTCCTCGCTGTTGTGTGTTCAGGCTCTTCCCCAGGACATGTCTGCTGTCAAGAGTTTTTGTAAGTTTTTGTCACTTCCTCTTTACGGGCTTGGTGGCAGCGGAGACTCCAGCCCACTGGTGTCTAATCTGCGGTCCCTTTTGTCATGCGCCACGTATCCGTTTGCATCTGGATAGATTCACTTGACGTGACTGTCTTTGGAAAGCGTCTCAGATTACAGTTTGGCGCGGAAGTGTCTGCGAGCTTTTTCCCATCTGACTGCGGCGAGTGAAGTTCCTTTCAGCGGCGGATCGGCTGTCAGCATCCCGTGTTGGTACAATACCACATTGTGCTAAAGTCTAATTAATTAAAGGCACCAAAAGAGTGGTTGTTTTGATAAACAGTAATTAATGTGAGGTTTGGCAGAGAGTGAGAAAAGGCAGACAGACAGCAGTGACGCCACCACACCGGAATTCACAGCAAAGAGATTATAGAGAAAGATGGAAAGTTAGAGTGACAGACTGTGAGGGACAGACAGACTTTTAGATAAACGTGCCGTAAGACAGACTGTCTGTGGAACGGATTGTCAGACAGACAGCCCTGAGGTCTTTGCAAAATTTCTGTATGCGTTTTTTAGGATTGGTTATCCTGAAAATTTTCTCAGGATGACCACCAATTTCACCTAACCCCTTAAATAAATCCCTTTCAATAAATAAATCCCGCTGCAAGACGCCTCAATATCACACACTCATAATTACATATTCATATGACATCATATGACAGGTTTAGGCCACGCCCGCTAGAACCCGGATCTGAGAGCTGAGATAAGGAATGAAGCACAAAGCTGTGACAATTTAATTAAGTGCTTATTTAAATACAAACACACACACACACACACACACACACCAAGACAAACACAACTACAAACTGCCAATCTCACACACACACACATCTACAAACTGTCCATCTCTGTCTCTCTCTCTCTATCTCTCTGTCTGTCTGTCTCTCTCTTTTTCACACACACACACCTGTAAACTGTCCATCTCTCTGTCTCTCTTTTACACACACACACACACACTATTATTATTATTATTCTATCTATCTATCTATCGATTCTATCTATCTATCTATCTATCTATCTATCTATGTTCTTACAAATTCTGGCTTTAAATAGTGTTTTATAAAGACACACATCCACATTACCACACACTTTGTCTCACTCATCAATTCAGTTTGTCTCTTATCGTTTCTCTCTCTCTCTCTCTCTCTCTCTCTCTCTCTTTAGCACTTTCAGCTGAGAAAGCACGGCTGCTCATCTTCCTCTTGTTTATCCTGTAATCCTCTCAGGGTTTCTGTTGCATTGATAAATTTTTTGTTTCCACCAGCTTTGTGTCACATTGCTCAATAGCAGAGCAGACAGCCTGGAACTCCACCTGCACTGAGCCATCACGGCATCGGATCAACACACACACACACACACACACTTTTATGTTTTAGGCCTCCGGGACACACAAGCATTCCACAACTGCTGTTGCTGCTCCTCTTAGGACAGAAAGCAGTGTTTCACTGTCTGTCCACTTCGTCCCATTTAAAAATGAACACACTGCAGGGTTGCCAGATTTTGGCTCAGTGCTACAACACCGAATCTCCTCTTATTGCGCATTACATTAACATTCCTGGCACTTATCCAGAGAGACTCTTATTTTCAAATCCAACTGAGATGTTAAAGGATTAATGGTCTTACTCAGGAGCCCAGCAGTGGCAGATTGGTGGTGCTGGGAATGGAATCTAATACCCTTTTGGAATTATTTTGATGAGTGTAATAAGTATTTGATCCCCCATCAATCAGCAAAATTTCTGTCTCCCAGGTGTCTTTTATCCAGGTAGCAATCTGAGATTAGGAGCACTTCATTAAAGGGACTGTCTTAAAGGGTCTTCTCTAATCTCAGCTCGTTACCTGTATAAAAGACACCTGTCCAGAAAAGCAATCAATCGATTAATCAGATTCTAAACTCTTCACCATGACCAAAACCAAAATGATGTATAAGGTTGTCAGGGACAAGACTGTTGACCTACACTTGGCTGAAATGGGATACAAGACCACCACCAAGCAGTTTGGTGAGAAGGTGACAACAGATGTGATTATTTGCAAATGGAAGAAACCCCAAATAACTGTCCATCTTCCTCAGTCTGGGGCTCCATTGCAATATCTCACCTGGTGGAGTTTCAATGAACATAAGAACTGAGGAAGGAGGATCTTATAATTGATCTCAAGTCAGCTGGGACCATAAACATCAAGACAACAATTAGTAACACACTATGGCATAAAGGACTAAATCTTTAGTTCCCGCAAGGTCCCCCTGCTCAAGACAAATCATGTACAGACCTTTCTAAACTTTGACAATTAACATGAAAGTGTTTGGTGGTCAGAGCCTAAAATCAAGCTTTTTGGCATTAACTCAATGTGCAGTGTTTGAAAGTAGAGTAATGCTGCCTATTACCCCAAGAACACCATCCACACCCAAGGGGGCAAAACAACTTTACTGCATCTTCCCTCATGGGGCTTGACAAGGACCCAAAACACACGACCAGGTCAACAAAGGAGTGGCTCAAGAAAAAGATCATCAAGGTCCCGGATTGGCCCAGCCAGTATCCAGACCCTAAAGAAAGAAAATCTAAAGATCTGTGGGGGGAGATTAAGGTTCCAAGGTTCCACGAGTTGCCAAACGTCCACTTCGAAACCTTAATGACTTGGAGTGGATCTGCAAAGTGGACAGAGACAAAATCCCTCCTGAGATGTGTGTAAACCTGGTGGAATGACAAGAAACGTCTGAACTCTGTGATTGACAACATTTGACTTTTCTGGCATTTGACAGATGCCCTTATTCAGAGCGACTCTCACGTGGATCTAATTTTTTCATTAAACTAAGCATTTAAAGGTTATAAGCTCATGCTCTTAGCAGTGGCACCTTGGAGGTTCTAGGTCAGCAGTCCTACACCTTTACCAATCAGTGTAATAGTAAAAGGGTCATAAAGGTATTTTATGGCAAAATTATTATTATTTTTATTTCCTGACTTATCGAATCAACTTTATGCTACTGACAATTAGCTCCGCTGGTCATACACAACTACATTTACGCCGGATATGCTAACTCAAACAAAGTTAGCTCAAATATCCACTTCTTGTCCTCAACTTTTTCTTACAGACACAAACTTCTGCTTATTGTTTCAACATTATGCATTCATTCTTTGGCAATAGTTTTTTCTCTCCATCATGCATTTCTCACCTCTTTGTCTACTTTACCTCTTAAAATCATATGCGCATATTACATTATGCTTAGTATCCGTTTTCACATAGGTATGTGTGAGTGTGAGAGGCATTGTTATCGGTTAGAAATTCTACTTGTTCGTGTCCACTGGTACCTCTGTTTATTCCGTATGGAGACCTTTATAAGCAAGTCGTTAGTCTATTTTGGAATATTTGCATCTTTTGACCTCACTGAAACACTAACAATATCAGATCAGAAAGCAACCCCCCACCCCCCCCCCCAATCTCTGTTTAAATCCACCCACCTGATCCTGCATGTGTGTGTATGAGCCATTGAGTGCAGACGGTTTTACTGCCCGTTTGGGGACCAGCATCTTCTGTGTGGGCGAAGCAGGAAAACATGTTTATTCTGCTGTCCACCGATCAGTTTGATACTTATAAGGATGAAGGGTTTTTTTTATGGTTTCACCCCCAAAAACTGATAATAAAAAAAAAAATCAAAACAGTTATTAAGGTTAAGGTTATATAAGGGAATATTTGTCTATCAGGTCTACATACACATTTAAAAAGAGAGAAAATGAAATTAAGTAAATAGTAAAGCAATAAATAAAGAATTAATTAGTTTATTCTTAATTTTAATGTGCTATCGAAGGTTCTTCTAAGCCACAGATAGGAAGGCCTGTTGGAGACTGCATGCTTTTTATACTAATAGAGGTCAAAGGTTTCTCTTAAAGCAAAGCTAATTAGCAAACCCATAAGGAAGTCTTATAAAGCAGAAGCCAGAAAAAATAAATCCAGGCTCGGTATTTACAGGTAAGCAATTCACTAAGATGGGAAGTGGTGGCTTAGTGGTTAAGGTGTTGGACTGCTACCAAAAAGACCAGGGTTTGATTCCCAGCACCACCAAGCCACCACTGTGGGCCCTGAGCAAGGCCCTTAACCTGCGGTGTTAGAATTCCAGTGTTAGCAAACTGCAGTGTTAGCATTTCAAATGCCCGGCGTAGATAATCTAGTAAGCAGTATGTGAGGTGTGGCTGCTGATCTGCCTGCACTCCTCTTCCTCAATCTTCTTTATTCGATTACACAAGCGTTCACAGCACAGACCATTAAACACAGATCAGACTGTACTCACCTGCTGTTTCACCCAATGCTTTACGATGTTTCGCCATTAATTGTGAGCGCCGAAGCGAACCGAGGTGGAGCTCGAAATAGTAGCTGTGCGGATTCGCTTCACCCAGGGAAAGGTAGTTAGTGGGAGATTCATCACACACTTCCTCTTCTTGCTTTTCTTCTTTCTCTTCTCTCTGATATTGATTGTCCAGCTCCAGGCTTTAGCATCTGTACTTGTACAGTTTTAGCAGTAACAAAGGAGAAAGGTCAGTGAAGAACTGTGACACCATATTTTTCTTTCTGTCATCCATCACTGCCTTTTCTGATTGAGGCAATCTTTTTACCATCTGGATAAAGACAGTGTAGACCAGGGGTGTCCAAACTCAGTCCTGGAGGGTCAGGTGTCCTTCAGAGTTTAGCTCCAACTTACCTCAACACACCTACCTGTAAGTTTCAAGTCTACCCAGCAAGATCTTTATTAGTTGGTTAGAGGTGTTTGGTTAGTGTTGGAGCTAAACTCTGCAGGACACCACCACCCTCCAGGACCGAGTTTGGACAACCCCTGGTGTAGAGGGAAAAAAGTACATAATGGTAAAAAAGCCATGTGTTCGTTACAGATTTCTGAAACCTGGCTGTGCCAATGCCCAGATCTTTGCTCCAAAGTCTGATTCGGTAGTCAGACTTCAGAGCATCCACCACAAACCATCAAAGATTTGTAAAAGCCGACGGAGTAACAACAAATCAAAGAAGAAGAATTAAATCTCTCAGTTTATTAGTGATGGACAGAAGAGACCAACGTTCTCCCCACCATCAGGACCCCCAGGAAAATCCAGTTTACCGACCATGTTTCTGTCTTCTCGCTACTTCTGTGTTTACTTTACTAAAGCCATTCTCTGCATTATGGATTCTTCTCAGCCTGGTTCTTCACAGTGGGGAAAGTATTTGAGGAGATAACAGCAGAATGGCAACCACAGAGTTTAATTGAATAGCCAACCGAGCGGTCAACATGTTAAAAAAAAGATCTTAAAAATTTATACAAAGATTAAAAAAAGAGGAAAACAGACAGCAAGCGATTCTGCCTACATGTTGGTGATGTAGCGGGTTCTGCTCTCTGCCAGCGCAAACGGCGGCCGGTTCAGAACAAATGCCAGTCCTGGCCAGGTATCAGCTCCAGCAGTATAAAGCGTGTAATTCTGACCCTGATAATGAATGATGTGGATGATGAATATCTGCACATGTTCAGTCTTTCGTTCAGAACAAGTCATTTATCAGGTTATTAATTATTACTGTATGTATGCGTTAATAAAGCCCAGCGTTAATGATACTTAAGGTTTATGTTTATTTATACCTGACCATATGGCTGAGAGGTTTATTTCACTTTGGCACACCGTCATGCAGTGATAAGTCATCCATCTGAAGGCTAATGCGTCGTTTATTTAACCAGCAACAACAACAAAAAAACCTGTAATGCTACATTAGCAGTAGATTGTGACTCGCTCTTGCGTTGTTGTCTGTTGTTGTGTTAGCCTCGTTCCTCGCCGTTCGATGTTGATCTGTCTGCCTGTCCTACCGAGCTATGTGTCTCATTATCTATCTGTCTGTCTATCTATCTGTTTAATCTAATTTAAACTAATCTGTCTGCCTGTCAAATCTTTCTGTCTGTCTCAGCTGGCGTCCTGTTTCATTGTCCATCTATCTGTCTGTCTGTCTGTCTGTCTGTCTGTCCATCGATCTCTCTGTTTGTCTACCTATCTGTCTGTTTGTCAGTCGGTCAGTCAGTTGGTCTGTCTGTCTTATCTATCCGTCTGTCTGTTTGTCTGTCTCTCTGACTGTCTTTCTTACCCTTTCAATCTTTTTTTGTCTTTTACTTTTTTCTGAAGAAATTACAATCATAAGTAAAGGTTATTACTAAACAGCATTCACAATATCTGTGTGTGTGTGTGTGTGTGTGTGTGTTTGTGTGTGTGTTCCTTCTTTCTGCCCACCCACGCCTCCTTTGGGATTTTAGTACCCGAGCTCACATCATCTAGCGCAGACACCGAAACACGCTTAAACAAACTGAACTCGAAATCGCAAAAAAGAGCAACGGCAATAAACGGAAAAAAAACAAGCGGCACAAACTGTTAAAGAAAAATAAATAAATAAATAAACGCACGGAACTGTTTATCCGCGTAACAGACTGGACTCGCCGATGATCATCACAACAATTAAAACTGAAACAAATGAGTAAATTCTGCTTCAGCTGCGTTCACACCTACAGTTAGTTTCTCTCCAAAAGTCACCAGTCGCAGCACTGTGAAGTCGTCAGCCGGAGTTCCTGCTAATGGTTGCCATAGCGATTACGTTAATTAGCGAACAAAGCGGTTAGCATTCCAAATCAGTTCAGTTGCTTTTAGGAGGAAAAGGATATAAACGGAAGATTTGGTGTTGGTGTAAAAATTCAGCCCGTAGGGACACCCAGTTGCTCCGATCTCGCATTAAATGGATGCAGTCTCAGCTCCGGTCACTTCCTAATGACGCTATACATTTACAGGATCTGGCAAACATTCTTACATTTATCGTAATTAAACTGCAGAGGGTGAAGGGCCCTGCTCAGGGGCCCAGCAATGGCAGCTTGATGACCCTGGGAGGTTGCACTTAAACATATGATTAGTGTACAGATTTGTTTTATTTTTGGTGTAAAAGTACCTTTTTTCCACTTGGTGCTGGAGGTGGTACAGGAAGCAGAACCTGCTACATCACCAACATGCGACCGAAAACTCTTGGTATCTCCTGGGTGGATTTTACTGCACACACACACTCTCTCTCTCTTTCTCTCTCTCTCTCTCACTCTAACTCTCTCTCTCTCTGTGTCTATTTCTTCTGACTCTCCGTTTTTTTTCTCTGTTTCTCTCTTTCTTTCTCTCTCTCTCTCTTTTTCTCTCTCTTTCTTCTGATTCTCTCTCTCTGTTTTTTTCTTTCAGTTTTTTTTCCCTTTTGTTTCTCTCTCTCTCTCTTTCTGTCTCTGTCTGCCCCTCTCTCTCTCTCTCTCTTTCTCTCACTCTGACTGTGTGTGTGTGTTAAACTCAGCGGTTTCCATTCCCCCATTAAATCCTGATATATATGTTTTTTTCCTTGTGCTATTGTTGGATTTTCCTGGTGGCCCTATGTGGAGGAGAACGTCTGTCTTTTCTGTCCATCAGATTTAATTCTTCTTCTTCATTTATCTGTTGTTACTCCGTCACTTATCTTTTATTCTGTCACTTATCTAGCCTCTCAAACCTCTGTGCTCGGTGGTGGAAGCTCTGCCCACTGACTTCCACTCGAGACCTGCCCTGGCTTTTGCCCCTCTAGAAACGTGGCCCGGTTCTAGTGCCTATATTAACAACACGCTGTGGTCACATGACCCCAAAACCGCTGTCTAAAACAAATGTTAGTATCAGAAATAAATCATAAGTGTTTTTCTTGTTTGTGTGTGTGTGTGTGTGTGTGTGTGTGTGTGTGTGGCTCCTCAGAATCAGTCTGCTAACTGAGGTGGCGACATTGTTATTTCAGTGCTTGTCTGTTTGTGTGTGTGTGTGTGTGTGATTTCTTGTGTGTAGGTATCATCTCTTAATTATTTTTCCATAATGCCTGTAATATAAGGGGTTGGAACCCTAGCAGGCGTGTCGTGATGACCTTTGACCTTGAAATGGCTGCTAAAGCTTGATTATGACGGGCTGTAGGTGTAGAAATGATCCTGTCATTAGACGCCGTGTGTGTGTGTGTAAGAGTGTGTGTGGGTGAGTTGCACATATAGAATGTGTGTCGTTAACAGAACGCTGATGGAGGTCGGGGTGCAGAACGAATGTGGGAGAAAAAGAGGATAAACACGCATTTATGAATAAATGCAACTTTTTCTGCCGCAATTTGAAAAACTTTCTTCAGTCCGTTTGAAGCACACGGAACGCCGAGCCGTGATCACATGACCACTTCGTCTGCTGGATGACCAATGAATGGAGAGCAGAGCGACGAATTAAGGAAAAGATCATCTTTCTCTCGTCTCCCAGGACACGTTATATCAGACTGATTCTTACAGGATTAATTACATTTACAGCATTTTGGCAGACGTTTATACAACCCAGCAATAGGGGTTCAGGGGCCTTACTCAGGGGCCCAACAGTGGGAACCTGATGGTGCTGGAAATCGAACCCTGATCTTTTAATTAGCAGTCCAACACCATAACCACTAAACTGATATTTCTTCCATTACTCTCACACACACACACACACACACACAAATATGAGTTCTGAATCATGCCATTCTCCACCTCCTCTCACTTTTCTGTCTGTCTCCCTGTCTCTCTCTCTCTCTCTTGTCCTGTCTCGTTTTTGTCACTCTCTCTTTCTCCCTTAATTTGTTTCTTGCTCTTTCTCTATTCCGTTTCTGGCACTCTATCTTTTTTTTCTCTCTCTCTTTTGTTTCTCTATTTCTCTTAAGCTCGTTTCTCTCTCTCATTTCTCTCTCTCCCTCTCTCACTATCTTTGTCGGTCTCTCTCCCTGTCTCTCTTCTCTCTCTCTCTCACTCCTGTTTAAGTTAATTTCCTGTTTAAGTTCGTCTCTCTCTATCTCTTTCTCTCTCTCTCTTTCTCTTTCTCTCTCTTTCTTTTCTGTCTTCTGTCACTATCTCTTTGTCTGTCTCTATGTCTCTGTCTGTTTTTTCTCCTGGTCGTCTCTCTCTCGCTCTCGCATCTCTCTCTTGTCTGTCTCTCCTTCTTTCGGTCTGTGTCTCTTTTTCTTAGCACTTTCGGTGAGTGCAGTCAGGCCTCAAAACCCCCTTCACTCACACACACATATACACACACACACACACACGTGAGTTTGCGCGAGAGTGTTTTCCGTGTGTCCGCGTCCGTGTTCGGTGTCTCTGTGCTGTCATGTTTTATAATTTCACGCTCGCCTGAACAGAAGGCTCTCAAGGTTCAGCTGGTGCGTGTCATCAGCTCCCTGACAGGACGCACTCTCTCCGCCGCCATTCCGATCAGTCCAGCTCGGAAAATTGAGAAAAATGTGAAAAAAAGAGAGAGAGAGAGGAGAGAGCGAAGCGGTGCGTTAGTTTTTCCCCGCTAAATTTGTTCCCGGGCCGCCTTTTCTTCATCTTTCCATCAGTGGAAGTTAATGGAAGGAACCAGAGAAGGTTGTGAAGTTCTGCTTTTTGATAAGCTCCAGCCAGGTCGCTTTACCCGCTCGCAAATTCTTCCCAGGACGTCTCGAACTCGCTGCTCGTTGCATCACACTGCCATCACTGTCACTGCCACTGCCTTTCCTGTAGAAAGGGTTTGTATCGATAAAACTAAACACACACACACACATTCAGGAATCTGTCAGAACTTTCAGTCCAGTTATCAGTCAGCTTCACTCCAGACGTTTTTACAGACGTTTGGAGATGCATCCTGTCTTCATCTGTTCCGAGAAAGTTGGTGAATAATTCCCAGTCCAGAGTATTGTTTCTCAACAGCAGTCTGATTTCTCTCTCTCTCTCTCTCTCTCTCTCTCTCTCTCTCTCTCACTTTCAAACTCTGGCTTTTTTCTCTTTTCTCTCTCTCTGTCTCTCTCTGCTTCTCTTTCAGTCTTTCATTACTCTCTCTTTCAAAGTCTCTCTTGTTCTCTCTTTTTTCTCCATTTTTTACAATCTCTCTCTCTCTTTATTTCTCTCTTTTCCTTCTCTTTTTTCTTCTGCTCTTTAATTTCTCTCTCTTTTTTTTTATTTTTACTTTTTTCCTTCTCTTTTTTCTTCTGCTCTTTAATTTCTCTCTCTTTTTTACTTTATCTTTCTTCTTTCTTTCTCTCTCTCTTTCTCTCTCTTCCTCTTTCTCCTGTCTGGCTACCTGTCTTTCTTTTTCTGTCTTTTTCTACCTATCGGTTTATTTCTTTTTCACCCCGTCTGCCTGTTTGTTCTCGCAATCTTTTCTCTTTCTTTATTTCTTTTTGGATTTCACTCCAGTCTGTCTGTCATATCTCTTAAGCATCGATCTATCTATCTATCTATCTATCTATCTATCTAGCTGTCTGTCTCTCTAGCTGTCTGTCTCTCTAAATTTATGTCTGGCTGTCTGTCTATAATTTATAATGGCATGAAGATGCAGGAATCATGCCATGTCCTGACAAACGAAGGACAGGATAGAATGCAGACAGACAGGTGCAAACGCTCCTATGCTCGTATGGAGGATGGAACAGGAACAGATTAGAACGGAAATTTCCAGATTGCGGAAATCGAATCTAAAATTTGAAAAGAACGTTGTCGTCTTTAAAACCTCCTGGAAATCTGATTATAACGGGACATGCCGAGCGGAGCTGCCATTAACATCACGCGGGGCTTTTTTCTCTCCGTACACGTGCACCCACCTGACGCCCCGCCTGCTACCGCCTTTGCCCCTGACAGGCCCCCCCCCCACACCTCCCACCCGCGTGCTCACGAATTTCCTGGTCTTTCCTTTATCCTCTGTCCTGACCCCGTCTTGCTGAGTCAATTATATCAAATTAGACGCCATTAAAAACAGCTCGAGCGCACGGCAGCGCTTTCAACTCCTAGCCACTGTTTCCATGGCAACCGCTTGAAACCGGTCGGCTCAGGTGGGCTGGCAGCACGCCCTTTCCTTTCCTATTGTGCAGAAATCAAAAATAAATAAATAACTGAACGTGTGTGTGTGTGTGTGTGAGAGGTTGGTTCCCTTTCAGTTGTATGCACATCTGTGGAGATTCATTATCCTGTGTGTGTGTGTGTGTGTGTGTGTGTGTCGGGGTTTGTGTGTGTGTGGGCGTCTTTTATCGACATGAACGTTTTAAAGGAATATTTTTCTGCTTTCAGCCTCGCTTTTTGTCCGAGTTGATGCCCCTGATCGCTCCGGTGTTAATGCGCAGACATCAGACACTAATTAACGTTCATGTTTACTTCAGCACTGAGTGTGAGACAGCACTGAGTGTGAGACAGCTCCATTAACTCCGCGCTCATACACACAATATACACATTCTAACAAAAGAAAAAAAATCTGTGTTCCCTGAAGTTTAATTACACTCGTTTAACATCATACAGGTTAATAAATGTATAACTTTAATCTATTATATAGAGTTTCTGAATCAATTCAGAATCATCATGGGGAGAGAGAAAGAGATGGACAGAGAGAGACACAATAAGAGAGACAGACAAAGATAGAGAGAGAAAGAGAGATAGATAAAGAGAGAGACAGACTGATGTAAAGAGAAAATGTGCGAGTGAGTAAGACAAAGCAGGAAAACGAGAAAGATGAAGTAAGAGAGAGAGAGAGAGACTGAATAGGTGAGTGAAATTGAATAAAAGACAATGTATGGATGGAAAGAGTGAGTAAATGAAAGAGACAGAAACATAGATAAATAGACAGGCAATAGATAGACAGATAGATACGCAGATAGATAGACAGGCTGGCACATGGACGGACAATTAGATAGACAGACAGACTGGCAGTTGGACAGACAGATAGATAGACAAACTGGTAGATAGATAGACAGACAGATGTATGTAAATGTATATACTTCATTATTTTGTTAATGTTTTTAACCTGATTTTCGTAGAATATTTTTTTCTGTTTAATGTTAATTTTGATCTTACACTGACTCTCGCACCTCCTGGAGGAGTTTTCCGGTCGGTTAGTTTTTAAAACCTCCCCCTCACATCAGAAATACAGTGATGGTCAGGAAACTCAGGATGAAGTCAACATAAACAATTATTCAGTGAATAAATGAGTATAAAACATTTTATTTTAATGAGGTTTCAGTCTCGGATCCAACTCGAGTGAGTGTGATGGAAAGACATACTGTTGAATAAATTACAGCATTGAAGACACAATTAATCAGTACAAATACAACAGACTGTTTATTTTACACTTTACTGAAACTTCAGCCATTGTTTCTGCCACTGAGCGGAACTTCATGACATCTTTGTCTCCACAGCCTTGGGTGAGTTGTGTTTCTGCCGCTTTAAACTAGCCTGGTTCCCATAAGTGTCACTTCAGATTAAATGTATTCAGGCTTTTCAGTGGGTGTCGGATGCCACCAGCTAACACTAGGGGTCACGATCACTAACATCCTAATGCACAGCTTTTCAAATTCTTCCTTATAAAACATTTTCATTGTCTTGTCTCCCATCTGTCTTCCCATCTGAAATACAAAGTCTTAATTAATTAACAGAAAACACTGAATCAACTCGAAGTCAGGAGTTAAAGTTCAGCACTCTGAGAGAGTCACAGCAGCTAGCATGAGACAATTAACACATGCGACAAACGGCGGGTGGTGACACGCTAATTGTAGCTCCAGCTGTGGAGGCTCACGGGAACTTGTTCTTTCCCGCCGCACTCCCTTTATTTCTGCAATTATCAGCTTTTTAATAAGAACCGCCGGAGCTATTCTCTCAGTATGCACCGTGAGCTCTCTGGCGGCTCGCTAACTGATCGGAGAACTTAAGCAGCCGAGATGTTGTGTTTTCGGGAAAATCTGCCCCTGCGAGACGTGACGTGTTGATTGTACGCGACACTTTGCAAGAGAATACATCCTGAGTTTGTATTTACACCAAAAACAACAAATAATTATCTGCGCGCTAATAAACGCAAAACCTACAGAACGCTCGCTTGCAAGCGAAAACAAACCTGCCAAAAAAGTGCGAATCTCAAGATAAAAGCACTTCTGCAGGTTTGCTAAGTGATCCGTCGCCTTTAATGCGATTCAGAGGTAAACGAGGACAGAGCTCACGGCCACGCGTTCCACACCGCTTTCTTAATGGAGTTCCTCAGGCCTCGAAGCACTTCTCCAGCATGCAGCGCTCCTTTCTAACGCATCATTAGGGGCACTTTCTCTTTCTGACGAATGGAGGGGGCGAAACAAGTGTGACAAACAGGCTTTCAGGCAAAAAATACAGATTTCCAGCTCACGGTGCTGATGACAAGACCCTGCGGTGTTGACCGAGACCACAGCATCGCCGCCCTGGATAAACCGGATGCGGGATGAACTAGTTTGACCCCGACTCTCACACAGGTAGAGCAGTGTGTCTGTGTCACTGTTTAACAGTTTTATACCGTGTGTTGAATCCAGCCACCACTGAAAGGAAGACGTGTTTGAGGGTATTAACCTTTTTTTGTAAACAGCGCTAAACCGAACAATAATTGGCATAAAGAGTGTTAAACATAAACATTTCTGGCAGCTTGGTGGTGCATGGGAAATGAGCCCATGATCTTTCAATCAGTATTTCAACACCTTAATCGCTTTTCTTTGGTTAGTAATGTCTTTGTCACATGAACTCTACAGCACAGAGTTTCTTTGTATATCCCATCCTAGAAGGTTAGGGTTTGAAGCACAGGGTCAGCTATAATACAGCGCCCCGTGTGTAAATTCATTATGAATCATTACAGATACAGATGCTTTAAGTCAGACAGTTAAAACAAAAGATAATCAGTAACTGTTTGAGGATCACATCAGAATCGGAATCGAATGGATTGATGAGGTACCTAGAGATTCCCACCCTTAGAATGTAATGCACTAAGGTCCCCCTTACGTCGCTCTGTGTAGTTAAGATGATTTAATGGATGAATTTTTAAAAGTCACTGTTCACAATGTTCAGTTGTAAACATTGCGCAAACATTGTAAAAATTGTAAACGCCAAGCAAACGAAGTCCAGCGCTCGGGTCTGAGTGTCCTTGTCTCCTTCTAGTAAACGCTATAAAGCTGATAAAATCCTCATTAGTACGGAAAACACTTAGGAGATGTCCAGCGCGTCTTTATGCATTATACATGACTGACCACAGGCGCATCCCACGTGGCTCCGTCTACACGCCTGTCTGCCTGCTGGTCATGAGGAAGGACGAAACAAAACAAACAGATGTTGGTGTGTGCGTTCCTCGATGCCAAAGCGTCCTAATGGGGGAAAAAGGTTTTATAGAAAAATCTGTTATCAATCATGTGGTCACCTCGCACAACAAAGCGAACGCATACGTTTGGGCAGCAAAGACTCTCCCAGGCATTTGATTCACATAAACGCTGGCAACACGTTGAGGGTCTGCGAAGCGCCGCTAGTAAACTTGTACGGAGACGTACGTACGGAGAGCAGATTCCATGGACATGTTTTTTTATTTTTTTTTATGCTGTGTATATTTACACAGCGGCAGTAATTAACCCAAACAAAGTGCCAGAGCAACATTAGTAAGCCGACGTTTTACTGTGCTGGGATTCTACTTATTTACTCCTGTAATTCCTTTACAGGAGGAAATTATCACCTGCGCATAACATAGCGCTGGGATTCAGGGGGCTTTTGTAGATCTGTGGCTGAAGTCACACCTCTCCATCTTAAAATCTGAAACGTACTCTTGTTCCATGTCTCTTTCATGGCAGTTTTTTAATAGTAATAATAAGAGAGGCGTCTGCTTGTGCACTAAAAGCAAACACTTGCTAACTCGTCGTTCATGTATTTACGCTTAACGTCCTTATCCAGAGTGACTTACATTTATCTCTTTTATATATCTAAGCACTTGGGGGTTAAGGTCCTTGCTCAGGGACACAGCAGTGGTAGCGGAGCTGGGAATCGAACCCACAATCTTCGGGTTGGTAGTCCAACACCTTAATCATGAGCCACCACTTCCCCATGTATTGTGTCACTCATCAATGCTGGCTTTCCCCGCTCTCACAGACACACTGCGAAATTATTCGCATTTTGCAAGCAATTATGTTCATCGTGAAAGTATCATGTGGTAATATGAAGATAATCACGGAGACGTGTTAAGACCAGCGTTGGGAAAAGTAAACGTTGTTTTTCCAACAAATCCGATTGGTCAACTTTATAAAAAATGACATCAGTTTTTTTATCCTGTTATAGTTACATTTCAAACGGCATTCTCCACATCTCCGTGACACAAGATGCCGATGTTATTTCATCTCTTTTTTCTGAGGCAATTAAAGAAACACAGCAACCCCAAAACCCAGGACATTTAAGACTCCTTTCAGTGCTTTCTGGCGACACAGGTTCCTCGAGTTTCTTTGTCCTGCTTATTTTGTTTTCTATCCATCCCACTGGATCAGGTGTGTTTTTCAGAAGCTGGGAGATACCATCTCAAACTAGGCTGTAGCTTCTAATTGAATAGATCCAGGTAATCAGCTGTGGGTAGGGCAGGAATCGTTGGCCCTTTCCTGGTCTCTGTAGAAACTATGGTATGAATATAAACCAGTGTTTCTGTCATACGTGCCCAGTCAGGATCCAGAAAGGTGAGGAAGATCCTGTAAGTCAGACAGGAATTACAATTATGCATGTATGTCTTTCCGCTTTTCCGCTCGAAGAAGGCGAGATCCTGAATTTCAATTCAATCTGCGTAAGCCGATACGTCAATCAGATATTTAAAGGGCTTGTTTGCTGTGCTGGAAAGATGCAGTTGACGTTGGGTGAATGGGAACAGACTGAGGTTCCTGATCATCACGCGCAATATCGACCTCCAGCTTTCTGATTATCACGCGCAATATCGACCTCCAGCTTTCTGATTATCACGCGCAATATCGACCTCCAGCTTTCTGATTATCACGCGCAATATCAACCTCTAGCATTTGATGCCAAAATACTCGTCTGTAATTGAAAATTCTTGAAATGTCTCTTTGTTTATGCGAACAAAAGATGTTGAACGACTTGGAGTCCAACGTTGATCCACTTCACCAAATTTCTCTACAACCAAAAACACTAAAAGCATGGCGTACACTTCCACATAGCACAATTAACACCGTCTGCCGAGCAGCGAGTGCATCAGTCGCACACACACACACTCACACACAAACTATAGATGGACAAACTCTTTCTCGGAACAGCCAACATTTTAGCCTTTGCTGAATGAGAACAAAGTGCGTCAGTATTGCAGTCTGGAGTTTTAATTTTTCTTTCATAGGAAGTTTATTAAGCTATGAAAACTTTACGGTAAGCTCACCGAGTCCTTGGAAAGGTGAAGAAAAATCCCTTTGTCAGATGCCCAGTCTCCATGGACACCAGGCATACCGTAGCTTATTGTTATAAGATGGTTATAGTCACACATAAATTATGGCTTGGTGGGAAATTATCTAAGAAAATAATGTAGCATTTCATTATTTCTTTACTGGAACTAAAAGACTCGAACCCAGTGCACAAAAGCCCTGATCTCCATAAAGACATGCTGTCTTCTGGATGGATCAATTAACAGTTACTAAATAGAATCATTTTACTGAATCATATCATCTATTAGTTATCAGTTACTGAACAGAATCATTTCACTGAATTATATCAGTTATTAGTTACTCACTGAATCATTTTAATAAACGGTTACTAAATAGAATCATTTCACTGAATAATTTCAGTTAACAGTTACTTGAAAGAATCAGTTCACTTAATCATATCAGTTAACAGTTAATAAATAGCATCAGTTCACTCAATCATATCAATTAACAGTCTCTAAATAGAATTATTTCACTGCATCATATCGTTTAACAGTTACTAAATAGAATCTGTTTACTGAATCATATCAATAAACAGTTACTAAATAGAATCTGTTTACTAAATTATATTAATTAACAGTTTCCAAATAGAATCGTTTCAGTGAATTATATTGGTTAACAGTTACTAAATGGCATCCGTTCACTGAATCATATTAATAAACAGTTACTAAATAGAATCATTTTACTGAATCATTGGTTAACAGTTACTTAATAGAATCAGTTCATTGAATCATATCAATGACTTAATAGAATCAGTTCACCGAATCATATCAGTTGCCAAAATAGCAGAAGAAAATTATTAGGAGGACATGATTCTGTACTGATTTTCTAAGATCTCCCCGACTTCCTGACTTCTTAGCTAGGAGCTTGACCGTTCTGGGGACAGAGCTTGGAGAGAAAGTCTTGGGTTAGCCAGACCCAGGAGCTGCAGCTTCACTCATGCTGCAGGGAAACAGCTGCTTACGGGATTTTGTAAACAAACCGAAAGCGTCTGTATTTAGCCCACGATAATTCCCGCTCATTGTGCGCCCGCCAAATGCTGTTTCACTTGGAGAGGCTCTGGAGGAAGCGCGCACTAAATCACTCTTGAATTGCGAATGATTGCACATTGTGTTCCCTCTGCATCAGGCGCTCGAGATGTGACAGCGACGGTGGCGGTCCACAGACAGTCGCTTCAACGTGACTGCTTTTTTTTTGCTGCGGTTCATCTGTGTTTCATTTTTAGCTAAATTATCGAATGAGAACAAAAAAAAACAGCTGTTGCTGAAGAGAAACCTTTCTCCACAGTGGCGCAGCTCTTTTCTCTCACTTTTTCTTTTTCCATTGAGCATAAATGAAGAACGGATAAAATGTCTAATCGTCTGATAGCAAGGAGGCATTAATGACCTTTTTCAGCTGACACGGGGTTAGACGTAGCGCTGACCCTTAAAAAAAAAAAGCTAGTAAGAGAGTCGAATTGTTGCATAACTGAAGACTGGAGCTTTAGAAAGGGGTCAAGATGAGGGAAAAAATAAAAAAGCTATCTCTGTTATCATAAAAGCTTCGAAACCTCCTACCACACAGGTGAAAATGGTGTGTGTTGTTATAATAACTGTTTAATTTTTTTTATTAATTGTATTAATAGTGGACACTAAATAGAATTAGAGCGCTGAGTCTTACATAATCATAATATTCTATCATAGCATCAGTTCACTGAATCATAATAGTTAAGAGTACCTAATTAGAATCGGTTCAGTGAATCATATCTGTTTAACAGTTACTAATTAGAATCGCTTTAGTGAAACAAGGTGGCGGGCGGTGCATTTGGTAGCTGCCCCTCAGTGTGGATTTACCCGATATCACTATCACATCACAATTATAGAACTCAAAACCTCTTCACTACAACCACAACTGTACCAAATACAACATCTGGAGCAGTTCAGAATCCATATTCATCTTAATATTATAATATAACATCTCAAAAAACATTAAAGAGATCAATAAAATATATCAGACATTTAAAAGCTGTAAATCAGTGATACCGCTTGTAGGAATCAGATCACTGAATCAAATCAGATGTAGTTACTAAAAAGAATGAGATCAATGAATCATATCTGCTGAAAGATACTGAATTCGAATCAGATCACTGAATCATATCAGCTAAGCGATACTAAAGCGAATCAAATCAATAAATTATGTCATCTGAACTATACTAAATCCAATCAAATCACTGAATTCTATCAGCTGAAAGATACTGGATTGAATCTGGTCACTAAATTATATCAGATGAAAGATACTGAATTGGATTAGATCACTGAATCATGTCAGCTGAATATACTGAATCGAATCAGATCGCTAAATTATTAACTGATTCACTACATTAATAGGATTTTTTTAACACAGTTTATTGATAGGAATTTCTCGGAAAACATTTATACCTGAACTGGATGTTGATATGAAGTGTATTGGAGCGTGAGGCAAACCTACACGTCTCCACATTCCTTCTCACACTACAGCCTTCAGAATGTGTCAATAATCGCCGATTTATCATCATCTTTTCCGAGGTCATTTGTTATCTGCTTTTAATTATTATTTTGTCGTTTGCTCTCATTACAGCTCACATATAATCCATTAATTATGATCTCCATTTGCATTTTAATGAGCAAAGGCCTGATAATTACACCGGACTACACCAGGCTATAATCAAATGACCCGCTGGCACTGACCGCGGTGGCTGGACGTGAGAGGTGAGGCTTCTCGCGGCTCGCCGTAATAAAGGACAGGAAATAAAACGGAACTAAGACGTCAGCAAAAATCGGTCGTCACCCGGTCATCGATAAATGGGTTAAATTTGCATTTGCTGACCATCAATTTTTAATCGACCATCACTTTCCACAGAGTATCGAGACTTGCTTGCGCTGTGTGTGTATGTGTCTCTGTGTTTTTTCTTTTAAGCCGTTGTATAGTTATGCAGGAAGTAGCTAGAAAAAAACTACAAGGTCGCCCAGCATCTCAGCAAAGTTCCTGTGGGTGTTATATGACTATATATAGATAAGTATAAATCGCTCCCGGTCTGTGGCTCTCCATCTCCCTGTCTCACTTTTTCTCACTTTCTTTCCCGTTTATCTGCGTGAATGTAAAATGTACCGTTTTAGCAAAAATAATCATGTACGGAATGACTGGTTGTGGGCCCAACTTCATATTCTTTCATAGGTCCCAAAATTCCTAGTGGCACTTATGATTGGGGTAACAGGTTATTAATTAAAGCTTGTCTCTATGGTAATAGATCTTATGCAGGTTTTTTTATACACATAGTAATGTAAATGAAATAGAAATCAGTGCGTCCCTGGTTGTCCTTGATGAGCGAGCTGAGAGCGACAGTGGCAAGGAAAAACTTCCTGAGATGGTAATAGGAAGAAACCTTAAGAGGAACCAGACTTATTCGGGTGATAAACAGATAGAAGGAATTATGCAGTCACACTGTGTGTGTAAGCAACTGTAGTCATAAGTCCTCAGAAAACAGCTTCATGGTAGAGTGGAAGTGTCCTCAGTCACCATGGTAATGTGACCTGAATATCAACCGGAGACAGGTCACCAGGAATGGTCAGACAGGTCCAGAGTGGAAAGGGGGGTCTGGATCACTGGCAGGTCAGGAGTGGCATATGTAGCTCGACAGAGAGAGAGAGGGAGAGAAAAAGAGATAGAAAGAGAGAGAGAGAGAAATAGAGAGAGAAAAGGTAGAAAGAAGAAGAGAAAAGTCACACTCACAGTGTACAGAGTAAATGTACACTTAGTATAGGGTGCAAGCATGGACTCCAGCAAGACTAACTAAGGTTAAATCTTCTACTGACAGCGGCCATTTTGAATTTGCTGTCTCGCTGAACTGGTGCAGTGGTATCTCAGTATTGTACTACAAAGCTGGGTCCCCTACTTTTTTGGCAATTTTTTTTCAACTTACTTCCTGCATAAGTTTGTTTATCACAGCAGCTGGAATAACACCTGTCTATTATTTGAATGTATACATGTGTATGTGTACCAATAGAGTAGTACCGGTCTAGCAATCCCTCCTCTGCAGCAGTTCTTCTCTCTACCTCCACTGAAACAGCATGTATCTCTCGGTAAAACGCACACCGTGACAGCCAGAGCGCGTCTTCTGTAAACACTCCTCGGGTCGAACCTGGGTGATATCCAGGGACTACACAGAAAACAACACAGAGTCAACAGTGCATGTGTCACACCTCTCTCTCTCTCTCTCTCTCTCTCTCTCTGCACCCTGAGGCTGAGACTAACAGGTTAGGGCCGAAATGCTAGAGCGAAAAGTTTACGTTATGTATCTTCCAGAATAAATCTTCCAACCCAAGAGAAATCGCATCTAAGATGAGAGGTAGCTGTGTGTGTGTGTGTGTGTGTGTATGTGTTGAATTTTGGTAACTGTTGATAGGACAGCTAAGATACCAAATCTAATATAATGCATGTTATGATAACATGTTTTTCTGTGTTTACGAAACTATGTTACTTTTGATCAAACTGGGCCGAGTGAACACCAACCACTAGGTGGCAATAGAAACGTGTTCCAAGAATATCATGACACTATTGACACTTTTTTTTTAAATGTGCTAAATTATAACAAATTTTCAACGTACATTTTGGATCACACAGTCGTAACATAACACTGAAAATCGTAAGTCGGAAATGTCTGAAATGACTTGCAGGATCCTTCACTATAGTCGGGGTTTGTTTAGAAACCTCCAGTGGTGTTGCAGTAAAAAAAAAAATCATAATATACAATAAGGAATTTCCAAATGACTAATAAACTAAAAAATTCCTGGGTTTCTGTTGTTTAGCTGTTTAACACAGCTCAGACTGCTTATCCTGAGTTTAACACTGAATCCTGAATATATAAAAACCAAATAATACTTCACAAATAAATACTCCGGTAGCGTAGCAAAACTTTTATTTCTTTTTTTTTTTTTTCCCCTGATACATGAAATCTTTTTTTTAAAATTGAACACAACTGGACGACTTGTCCAGGCTGTACCGTTTTTATCCAATGACAGCTGGAATAGACCCGTGATTCCCAATGACCCTTGATTGGAAATAAGCGGCTATGGACAATAGATGGATGGATAGAAATGACGCAGTCGATCTGGTGGGGTAAGCTCCCAAATAAACATGGCATAGCAACGCCCCCAGGGTGTCTCCTGATGCGTCAATCCATGTCCTGAGCTGAGGTTTTGAGTCTAACAAGGGTCCGGATGAGGCTGGGGGCCTGACAGGAACATAGCAAAACCAGGTAGCTTAAGACACCTCTTAAGCCAGGCTAGCAAGTAGCGCAACATTCTTGGCATATTCGGGAGCAGGCAAATGCTTAGTGGGGCAGTTAGGCAAAGCAGTATATTCAGCGGGGCAGATCCCTGAGATCTGGTGTGGCAACGTCCCAAATATCCATAACAAGAAAGTTTTGTATGTTCTTGTATGTACATAAACATGCAATCTATCAGTATCGGTTCTAAAAGAAGTAATGACGGTCTATCTGTAATGCATATTATTGTTAGCAGCGCTATTCAGGTATTTATTTTCTCTTTAATAAACCATTGTGTTTGGTAAAAAACCGTGTGAGGGAAGGTGGAGAAATCCTAGTAGAGCCCGAACGCACCGATTGATAGCCATGTGTTCAAACATTGATTTATTATCACGCGTTATGACCGGATTGCAGGGCTGCAGGGAGCTTATTACCCAGCGTGTTAGGATGGTATTTATTTGGGCTGTAATGAAGCGATTTGAGCATTGTACGCTCGCTTTGTCGGGTTCGAGGCTTTTCTCGGTTTAATAACGCAGACGTGAGGATTAGTTCGAAACGGTGGTGGTGTCGGACGGCCGGGCGCTCTAATGAAGCACTCCGGAGGTAGGAATGAGCGATTACATGCAGCACTTCAAAACCCCGCCAGGAACGCTCTTAAAAAGCGGGTATTAAGGATAAGCGCTGCACGTGTGGCAAATATGCTGCATCACTCGCCATTGTGTTGCGGTTTGGATTATTAGGGCTGCAAATAAAAAGTAAAAAGATAAATAAAAGTACATTTATAAGTAATAGTATTTGCGAAAGCACTCACCGGAGCGCTAATAAAGGTGATGAGCAGCACTCGTTCGTGAATTTAAAAGGCTAGTTCTTGCCAAATGACCTCGGGTGTACTTTAGAGGGTTTTTTTTCTACGGGTTTGCAAAAACCCTTAATTCCATCTTGTGACTCGTTCAGTTTACGACCATCCTAATTGGCTAGCATTGCTGAACAGGAGAGAGAGACTGTGATTGCCCCTCCCACAGAGAAATTTCCTACACAAGCGCTTAGAAATCACTTACTACTTGAGTCGGTACAAATATATATGTTAATACGGAATTCCTACTTGTTAGAAAGGTATGTTCTATATGGTATGATTAGAACTAATTATGATTAGGTTAGTATGGCTGAAATTCTCTCGGACTACATACACCATGTTGTTATTGTCACATGATATACAACGTCTCAGCAGTGTGAATTGAATTTGAAGGTTGGATGATGTTTAATAACTGCAGTTTGATAAACACATGGAACGATGTTTTTCCGGGAGTAGTTAATACAAATTAAGCTCTGGAAAAGTTGCCGCTTTTTGCCATTTTGGAATGTGGCGCGTTATCTCTCCCGCGCATGCTATAAACTCATTCAATAGTATGTGCATCGTAAGCGTACTTCGGAATCCAGGAGGAAGAAGTAGAGAAGAAGTACAGGAGCTTTTTACCTGTTTATTGCATACTAAGAATTTAAACATAGTACATTTCGCACACTATATAGTAGGGAAGTATACACTTTCGGACAGAGTGAAAATTTGTGGCAGCCCTTTGGGAACGCACTTTTCAAGCGTTGGTAGAAGAATTAAACTAGCCTACCGTTTTAAATATTTATCTGGTACTGATACCGAGAAAAAAACCCGAACCTTACCCAACCCTGCAACCCTGTGTTGTGCTAATATATTTTGGTAGCCCGTCTGGAAGAAACAGTATCACCAGGCCTGTGATTTGGGGAACCCCTTCCTCAATCTAACATAAGCTACGTCAGTGACACAAATTTAGCTACACAACGGCTTTGAGAGAACAAAAGCCTCCGGGTTTCTTTCTAAAAGTGTGTGAAGACGTTCCGCGTGATCAGCAGGTCACACACACACCTGCACCACACACGCCCACGCAAGCGTTGGCTTCGATCCCGAGCAATTCCATTACCATGAATTATGCATGAGTTCTACATCACCTTTTGCCGGCGCCAGAGCAAAGGGAAAGCAGCACTCGCCCTGCCGCTGCTGATCACACTATAATGATCATTTATTTATAGGGGCTTGTTTACACAAGCGCAGGACGTTCTCGCTTTCACGCCGAGCTCAGCTGATTTATTACCCCGACCTTTCCGCACACAGGTGAGACCCGCCGCGCATTACGGTGCTGATCACGCCCACGCCGCTGCACCTGTGGCTGCAGCACGTCTTCGTTTTACATATCGCTATCAATTTATACCCCCTCCTTACCTGCAACACACACACCTATAGAGTGCTTACACATTTTACACACACTTACACACATCAGCCCAGCCTGCGATCCCTTTCTGTTCCTAATGTTCCTAAAGGAGCTGCGTGAGTGTGTGTGTGTGTGTATATATGTGTGTCGGTGATGCCTCTCGCTGCTGTGTGGTTTATCGCTGAAGCAAAAAAAGTAATCCTAGCATCACACGACAAAAAGAACACACACACATTTTCTCACTCGCCTTGTACACAATTTTTCTTGTTCTTTCTTTCTTTCTTTCTTTCTTTCTTTCTTTCTTTCTTTCTCTGCTTGTGTTTGTCACTTGCTTTTGTGTGTGTTGTCTCACTCTTACACTAATGCCACTTGTCGGTCTCACTCGATTATCCTTTGTTTTTCTACCTGTTTTGTCTCTCACCTACTTTCTCTCTCATTCTCATTTTTATGCCCCCCCCTCTCTATCTATCTCTCTTTTTCCCTTTTCGTTCTCCGTTTTTTTGTTTTTTTTATTGTTTTCTCTCACCATCTATTCCTATTCTATTCCATAGCACTCTTTTTTCCTCACACACTCTTTCCCTCCAAATCTGACATATGACTGTCTCTCTTTCACACTTGTCCGCTGTCTCTCTCTCTCTCCCCATGTGTCCCTCTTTTTCAACATATCTGTCATACTGTATATTGTCTCTCTTGCCTTTTTCTCCAGCCTTCTGTCTGTCTGAATGTCTGTCTGTTTGTGTATTTTCACACGCTGCTCTCTTATTTTGTAATCGGAGGACGTCGTTCACTCAGGCTGAGACAAAGCCTCTTTTCGTCCCAGTCACGCGCTCGTCTAGTCCCAGTCATGTCCTATCTGAATCTATCTCATACATGATGACATTTCCGATCGATCACGTGCCACAAACACATGCCGTCTCCCGCCACTGTCACGCTCAATCACAGGAGTCTGTCTCGCGTAGGCCGTGCTGCTCCGGAGCGCCTGACCATGCGCAAATGTCAGCTCGTCCTACCGGCTCAGCAACAGGTTGCGAAACCAATTCCAGCTCAATCGCCGCATCAACTGCTGGAGATTATTAAACACACACGGCGCATTTCCAAGTGCGCTAGTTCTTTCAGAAATGCATTCATTTACCGTCAAAACGACAGTCATCTACTATTCAGTGTAGCCTTGTACAGGTTATTTATGCATCCTCAAGGCAAAAAAAAACATTCCAGCAAACACACAGACACACACACATACTCATGACACTTATTTTGCATTTAATGCCAGCCTCATTTTGTATTTGTTTGAACCAGATGTACCAATTCGCAGCCATCACTAAACAAAGTGCTTCTGACAAGAGAATAAAGAAATCGGCTCATTGGTATAAGCTACTGTACAGCTTGACAGAAACGTGTGTGTGTGTGTGTGTGTGTGTGTGTGTAAGAGAGAGAGAGAGAAACCGCTTAACATTTAACTAAGTTTTAGCTCTATATTTATTTCCCAGTTCCCGACTTTTTTCCACTTTCTTGCTCCATTTTTTTTCAAATTGTAGATTCTCCACAAGAGGGCAGTCTGGAGTGTTTGTCGCAGATTTTTATGCAAGTCCATTCACTGATCTGATTGGACAAGCACCTATTAATGTAGAGTGTTTATATTTAGTACATCCCGCTCTGACATTTTACTTTTATATACAGTGGTGCATTGACTTACGAGTTTAATTTGTTCTGTATTGGAGCTCGTAACTCAAATTACTCGTATGTTAAATCAGTTTTTCTGTTGAAATGAATTGAAATGCTATTAATTCGTTCCGGTTTCCTAAAAAAACACTGCAATTTTTTGGTTAAATGTTTTTGAATAAGAAAAATAAACCTAATAAATAATGAATATTGTATAAAAACAATCCAATAGGATGTACTGGAATAAACTGGTACATACTTAAGTATAATGTACAGCATTTACCTTGGAGATCAGACGACTCCACTTGCTAACGCGCATGTCTGACTAGCTATCGAGTGACACGCGGGGCTAAGACACTGGGCGGATGTTACGGGGTTCACTGTGGCGTTCGCTACGCTTACTATCGGTTGGGTGTCTGAAGCTCGTAACTCAAAGCAAAAAATTGTCTAAGAGACGCCTTATATCTCGAAAAACTCGTTAGTTGGGACACTTGTAAGTCAAGGAGGTATCACTTCACCTACATTTCCAGTACTTGTTAGACATTCTTATTCAGATCGACTTACATTTACCATTGTTTTTTGTGCGTAAATATTCTGCAGATCGTCTGTAATGTGAGTCTTTCACATGTCAGAATTCCATCAGAGAGTAAATCGTAACATTTCTCCAATAACTGTGGTCAAGAACCACCTGCTTGTACAGAAGGAGACAGTTTGACTGACGGTGGCAGATGACCACCCACAGACCTTTTCCTGTTGCTTGGAAGCGAATGTGTGATTATCTTGTTTACTTGCAACTAACTGCATCCAACAGGGCTGAATACAGGATTCTGTCAAGTCCACTGACTCTATAAAACTTAACTGTCTCCTGGTGTTCAGTAGGGGTTTTATGTATTCCATTATCAAATACAGTTATAGAAATGAGAGTGTGTGTGTGTGTGTGTGTGTGTGTGATTACTCATGGGTACAGAACAAAGTTTTGTTCAATACGGGTCCTGGTTATCAAATCATATGGCACACGATTGTGTGTTTAAGTAGTCCAGGGTAAGTTTTGGATGGCAGCAAAGTGTTTCTTGTTCCAGATCCTGCCATTGCTGGTAGTACAATGCTCTTGGGCCCCTTGCCAATTGGCAGTATCTGAGGGGAGTCAAATGGATTGTCTGCAATAGTGCTGTTTTTCTGCTGATACAAATTAAACTGTAACCTTTAAAATGCTGCAGCTTTTGGCCAATAACATGAAGCATCATGAGTTTAGGTCAATGCATCTAATGCTGAGACTAAAGTGCAGCCAATGCAATCTAAAACCACCCAGACTTGTCTGAGCTCAGAATCTTAGTATAGTGGGGTCTGGATGGAACTTGAATGATTGACCGTTTGGTAATACCAGAGGATATATTTTTTTTGATGATGTCGTAGGGCAGTAGTGGCTGATAAGAAATGGCTCAGACTTGGTCAGTAGTGGCTTAGCTTTGGGCAGTAGTGGCTAAGACTGGACAGCGGTGGTGGCCTAATCATTAGCAGTAATGGTTTAAAAAGGGCTTAATAGTCGCTTAAACTTGTTCAGTAATAGTATAAGTAGGGGCAATGCTGGCTTAAGCAGAGACCGCAGTGTCTCAAACATGGACAATGTTGGCTCAAACAGGGGCGGCGGCTGAGATGGGCAGGCTTGGCACAAATGTGTCAGTGGTGAATTAAGCAGAGGTAGAATTAGCTTAGACAGGGGATAGGGCGGTTCATACAGTGGCAGAAGTGGCTCAGACATGGGATTGGGTGGCTTAGACAGGGGATGAGTTGGGCAGAAGTGAATCAGAAAGGGGATGGGGTTGTTCATACAGGGGCACAAGAGACACAGACAGGCGATGGCATGGTTCATACAGGGGCAGAAGCGAATCAGACAACAGATGGCGCGGTGCTTACAGGGGCAGAAATGGCTCAGACAGGGGTTGTGGTAGCTCTAACAGGGTTAAACAGGTACTTGAACAGGGGCGGTAATAGCATAAGCAGGGATCGTGTTGATTTAAATAGGGGCAGTAGTGGCAGGAACGTGGCAGTGGTTTTCTGTGAAGGCAGTGGTGGTTTAAATTAGCAGCCCTTTTGAAAACAGGGGACAGGGGTGAGTCAAAGGGGGGTGGTTTGAACAGGAATCCCCCGAGTGCCAAAAAAATTAACACCAAACACACAGCGGTCACCATCAAATCTCGCAACATCGATACAGCTAAGTGTAGCCATTGAAACTTTCTCTGCAGTGGTGATATTGCATTTTGTGTTTTGCATGACGCTCATCAAGTGAGAACAACCTTGAGTCTTTATTTCCTGTCTTACACTAATTGGGAGCAGGCATTCGACCTGGATAGAATAGATTGAAGAGATTAGGTGAGACAAGGTTGTAAACAGTTAGCTTTACATGGACTTTTGATACCAGAAACAATGCATTTCTTTATTAAATCATATGTATGTGTAATCTTATTTGCATTTAAGCATTAATTGGTTTGTAGAAATGTGTATTTCTCTCCTGCAGACTAAGCCTATACATCTGTCTTAATCATATGTTTAAATGGCGAATGCTAATTCCCAATGCCATGACTTCCATAACGCAAACCTACAGCATATGTTGCGTCTTTTAATTAATCAATGTGTTTGTTTTTACGGCAGATGCTACACTAGCGATAGCTTGTTTGGCATTGCTATAGCTTTTGTCCAAGAAGATTCACAATCTGTTTAAATGTTACTAGAAAATTCTTGTAACGTACTACGAATATAGCTTCGTAGGGTTATTAATTGCCCACGGGGTAAAAAAAAGAATTCATTAAGCGCAGGTTATAGTCTAGCTGGGCTATCATTCAAAGTGCCGAGCGCCAACCTTGTGTTTTCTTCACCAGTGGCTCTGATATTAGTGCGGCAGTAAATCACAGGTTTATGTTAATGTGCTTGTTATTGTTTTTATAGTAACAGTTCATTCACAGTTAAGTTTCTTTTAATGTTTTGGAAAGAATCTCAAGTGTCAGAGATCTGCAACAGTCACACAAATCCATAACGTTAAAGTTTTACATGTTCAGGGGAAGACAACATTTCTTTAACAATTTGTAAATGCTGTAATTTACGTAAGAAATAGGAACTTAAATAAATCTTAAGTGAAAATGTTGCTGTTTTACAACAGCAACAAAAAAACTTCAGGATGTGTTGCTGTAGGAAGATAACTGGATGGTGTAATTATACTTGCAATAGCCACTGAATACAGAAGTAGAGGAGGAAGATGTAAGAAAATGTGCACTCACATTTATTAAGAGATGGAGACAGTCTACAAATGGACAAATGTAAAGCAGTGTGAAAAACAGGCGAGAAATCAGGGCAACTCCGACATTAATTACAAATAAACTCTGTTTATCATGCATTGATTTTTGCTGTCCTGCTGAAAAAGGTCCTGCTTCACTCTAGAGAGCTTTATTTCACTTCTTCCTCATCATACGCCAACTCATTCGGTGCCCAACCTCACCATCAACCCACTTGCCACACTTACTTCATCCTACTATATTCTTATTTCTTATTATATTACATTATTATAATTTTTCTTTCAACACTCAGTTTATCCAACTTCCACCTTATTCCAAACTCGCTTAATCCTACGTCCTCCAAATTCCATTTTATCCTTTAACATCCAGTCTATCCTAATTTCACTTCAAACAACCACCATTTCGTCCTACTTTTTCCTCATTTTATTTGACCTTTTAACACCAGTTTGTCCCACTTCTACCTCATTCCACACCCACTCCATCTCACCTTAACCTAATTCTTTTTTATTCCACTTTTAACTTGGTGGCTCAAATGGTTAAGGTTAAGTGCCACCACCAATCTGCCATTGTTGGATTCTTGAGCAAGACCCTTAACCCTTCCTGTTCCAGGGGCGCTGTATCATAGCTGAGCCTGCACTCTGACCCCCAGTTTACCAAGCTGGGATATGTAAAGAAACAAATTTTACTGTGCTGTAAAATATATGTGACACCCTTATTTTACACCCGAATTCATCTGACTTATTCCACATCTAGGTCCTCCGATTTCCACCTACACACTTCATCCACTTACCCATACGTTGCACCTCATTTCAGTTCATCCCAATCTCATCCCAAACACACCCCATTTCACTTTTCTTTTGTCCCGTATCCTACTTTATCCTATGTCCAGAACATCTCAGGCCCATCTTGAACCATGCACACTTCACCCCATTTCTACTTCATTCCATTTTTATCATAATCTCATTTTATCCTGATGCCCCCTTAATCCGTGGCAGTTTCATTCTTTGCCTGCCTCTTATTTTCCTTCCATTCTCACCTTATCCAACTTGCACCTTGACTCTTTTCCATGCCACCTCCTTCACACTCCATCTTGTTGCCATCTTTACCCTTTTCCACTTTTACATCATCCTACACACACCTCATTCCATAAACGACCTCAGTCTATCTCAGTCTCATTCAGTGCACAGGCCATGTTATGCCAACCTTAAGATTCAAAACAACTTCATTTCATATTCAATGTATTCCATTCCTAGTTTATTTCATACCCACTTTTACACCACTTCATTCTGCTTTTGACCCCGACAAAGCAGTTAATCATTCCACAGTGTATTGCAGCAACCAAAGCTGCTGAGGTGCTGGTTCAAGACCAGAAACAAAAGTCTTAGGATTTCTTTGGCATCTTTGTGCCACAATTTGACAGTTTGTGCTATCGGGCTTGTATTTGTGCTGAACACCTTGAACACAATTCCTACAGGAACTGTAGAGAGACACACACACACACACACACACACACACATTTGCAAACACATTATGTGGTGCCTATACATAATATTTTCAATGGAAAGCCTCTTGGGCAGTGTGTATGGATGATCGCTTCCCATCAGCAGCACTGAGATGAGCTAGCAATCACAGTCCCAAATCACATCAAGTGCACTTCTTCCTGTTTTGGCAGAGTGCAGTTCTTTTTTTTCTAACATGTTTTCAGCACCTGGCATGTAAACAATGCTGGAAAGTTATAGTTTTGAGCAATTTTCTTACATTTTGTCTTGGAGTTGATTTTATAGTCAGTGGGCAAGTGTAGGAGAAAAAAAAACAGGTATTTTAAGCTTGTTATAGCCAAGTCCACTTTGTTAGGCTAACTAAGGCCAGCCCACTTACATTATGACTCGAGTCTGATGCAATTATTTTGAGAGACAGAAGTGAAGAACCTGATGAAAGAGTGTGTGAGTCATACCGAGAGCCACAGGAAAAGTTGAACTGCTTTCTTTTCTGTACTTTATCAAAGTGAAATGACATTTAGGTTGTGACTTGTATAAATACCTAGTAGTTTGGCTTGAATGGCACTGAGAAACAGGAAGTGCTAAATCGTTAGGACTGGCAGAGCCACAGCTTCTCACTGGTACATGGTTGACTGACCAGCTTCTCACTGGTACACGGTTGCCTCTCCTGCTGGCTGTCATCCAAACTGGAGAAAAAGTGAGCATGTTCCTCCGTACTCTAGAGGACAAGCGTTTCATTTGAGGAGTGGCAAGATTGTGTGTGTTTTATCTAATCTGCTCCATTAAGTAATCCTACAGCGCTAATGAAGCAGAAAGAGAGAGGTAGTCAGGGAAAAGGGAGCTAGGGAGATTTGCTATGGGAGATAGGCAAGGGAGTGAAAGAGATGCAGACGAAGGAAAAGAGCACATGCCAGGGAACACCAGAGAATATGTAGGGAGACTGAGGGAGGGTGTGTTATTATAAGCCATGTCTAATTAGTTCTGCTCAACACCAATTCAGCTTACATCAGCCAACGTTATTAGACTACAAGAGATTTAGTGTTCCAGCCGGCGTAAGGAAGGTCACACAATCACCAGAGCAAAATGGGATGCAATCAGGCCCAGCAAGAGGTACTCGCTTCGTCTTTAGGAAATAAATGACCGGCTGTGTCTTCAGCTGAAGTGGCAGTGAGTCTCGAGTAGTGCGACCAGCAGGAGTGTCAACGTCGACATGTCCTTTAGCGGAATTTGCCCTTGACTCTACAGAAAGAGCCTCAGGCCTGTTGATCAGGGTGACTAAGCTAAAGCACCGGTTATTAATCCGATCACGTTCCTTAGATGGGGCGAAATAGTCCCATGTGACCTGCTACATGATTAAGAGGTAAAGGAGCGGTTTGGGTAAAGAATCCACAATCAGTCAAGTCTTTCTGCAGTGAGCCTGCGGGAGTAAAGTAGTAAAATGCTACTACTGAGGTGCCAATATTTACACTCATCTTATTCCTAGATTCTACAGCTATGAAGAGCTCTTTTAATCAAATGCAAATACAATTTGGTATCATTTTGCTAATTGTGTATATCATACACAGGCCACATCCCGGACATATTTCTATTGGTCTAGCATACCTTAAATATATTTCCAGACAAGCAATTTGCAAGCTGCCACATCACCACAGTTTAATCCATCATATGAAATAATAGCATTTTTATTTCTTTGCCTTTAGAATTTTACGTTATAGGAAAGCGGTAGAGCAGTGGTTAAGGATTGCTGGTCGGAGGATCGTAGGTTTGATTCTTAGCCCCACCAGTCTGTCATTGCTTGGGTTAAAGCAATTCAGTTCACACTTATATTTGTATAGCACTTTTAACAATGGACATTGTCTCAAAGTAGCTTCACACAGAATGCAGTAACAGTGAAAAAGTGTAAGTTTGTCCCTAATGAGCAAACTGGTGGCGACTATGTCAAAGGAAAAACTCCTTGAGATGAGGTAGGAAGAAATCTTGAGAGGAACCAGACTCAAGAGGGAACCCATTCTCATCTGGGGGACACTGAATGTTAATTAGAGCTTATGGTCAAATATTTACATTTAAATTTCCGGAATTTATCAGATACCCTTCTCAAGAGTGACTTACATTTATCTAATTTTTTATCTTCCTGTGCAGTTGAGGGCCTTGCTCAGAGGCAAAGCTGTGGCAGCTTGGTGGGACTGCTTGTTCTGGTTAGCATTCAGACACCATAACAAATGGGCTACCACTATCCCTAGATCCCTAAGATCGTCAGGAAAATGCTTTAAATGCAGTCTGGTGGAATTTTTTTTGTTGGTAAATACAGACATTCTATAAATTCTGGAGGTACTGAACTCCTGAAAACCTAGTTCTACTGCAACACACACTCGCAGTTATCCTCACATTTGGCAGACATCCTTATCCAGTGTGACTTACGTTTATATCATTTATACAACTTAGAAGTTTGGAGGTTAAGGGTATTACTTAGGGGCCCAGCAGTGTTATCTTTGTGGAACTTTCTGGTTAGCAGTCCAACATCTAAACCACTGGGCTAACACTTTCTTGTTTCTTTCTATTTCTGGATAACCCAACCTCCTACATTTCCCACCAGTCTAGAACATTTCTAAAACACATTAATGATTCAATTAATTATGACTGACTTAATTGTTGACCATTGTTGTATGACCACAGTATTGCTTATGACATTAATTAGCAGGGTTTTGCTTGTGCTCATATTTTACATAGACAGCTCTGCATTTTACACTTGTTCTTCTCTGCTGGTAGTTTACTTGCTTTATTTGTATTCCAGCCCTGTTTCAGGGCCGTATCGAGCATCATGGCCAGCTTTTTCTTTCAGATGAAGGTTACAGTCGAAGAAAATTTGTGCATAATGAGATGTAGCGATGGCTTAATTGAGAGAGAATTGCTAAGACGTGTGGATAGAGAGAGAGACAGCACACACAGATGTCATGCGAATGGCAACCTCTTGTAGTCTGCGTGCAGATGGCTGCTTAAATGAAGTCAGTAAACCATCCTGACAAACCTGGACCTCGGCTAACACTCACACATGCCGCTCAAAGACCTCTCACGCTAATTAAACACCTTCCGTCCTGCACTCCTGGCCTCGTCTTGTGATTTTCCTTTGTGCTTCAGCAGGAGGAAGCCGTCGAGGTGATGCAGGTGAAGCCTGTGGTGCTTAAAGTGTGGGCGATGTGCCAGAAGATCATATCATATCAATACGAGAAGACATTTCCATGACTTAAAATGAGAAATTCATTATCTAGTCGAGCTCGCAGGCAAGTGCAAACTCCAGAGTGGTGCTCAGGTTGCAACCCCCGCTTTGGCTTACCTTGAAACCTGAATTAACCAGAGCAGAATGTTGCAGCTGACTGAACGCTTAGTGAGGTGGAGAGATGCGTTAGTGAAAACATATTTGAGGTTTTCATCTGGTTTTACACCAATTTAAATCTTTACAAGCTACACAATCTGTTTGGAAATATAGGAAAACCTGAAATGCCCATCATATCATCATAACGCTGGTCCTCCTTTCTCTCTCTTTCTCCTTCCTTTATTCTCTCTCTCTTTTCCTCTGTTGCTCACTGTCGAATTCTCTCCTTTGTTTCTCTTACTCTTTCTGTTTTATTGTCTCTCTTACTCCTTGTCTCTCCTCTTTCCTCCTTTTGCCTCTCTTTACTCTGTCTCTCCCTCTCGTTCTCTCCCACACACACACACTGTCTCTTCCTCTAGCTTTTAATTCCATTTATCAATCTCTCTCTCTCTCTCTCTCTCTCTCTCTCTCTCTCTATCTCTGTCTCTCTCTCTCTCTCTTATTTAGCTTTCATCTTTTTTATTTATTTGGTCTAACAACCAGGTACAAATGTTCTCTTGTTCATGCATTGTGTACAGGTCTGTGTGTGTGTGTGTGTGTGATGGGAGAAAGCGATCTATCACTGCAGGTGTATTATACTTTGCCACAGTCTTCAGAGTAGAGTAATAATTTACCCCGGGTGGCTCCGGCTGTTGTTCTCCACACATGCTCACAAAATCCATGAAATTCATGAAGCTGAGACAGGCGGCGGCGGCGCCCGAAATTCCACACTCACTGCGAGCTCCCGCGACATGCCGAAAAGTCATCGTCGCCATTCATATTGGCACTGATTGATGCCTCCCATGCGGGTTTTTATAGACCATCAATCCTGACCTGCCACTCGTCCTCTCCTTCTTTCTGATCTCGCTCTCTCTCTCTTTTGTTATCTATTCGTTCATCTGTAATATTCTGTTATTCACAGCGTGCGACATTCACACTGCAGTTAGGAGCAGAATTTTAAAGAGCTCCGGAGGAAGGGAATGTTCACAGAGTAAACCTTCCTTACTGCACATTTTCATCTCACTAGGACAACCTGATGAATCAAAAGTTCCGTTTTTTTTTTTTAGTGACCTCAGATCTTTAACAGAGCGCATCAAAGTCAGCGTGTTTTAGTCAGCCAATCAAATCAAATAAGGTGGGATTTATGGTTCAAATAGAAGCATCACATTTAGGCCATAGACAGACAGACAGACAGACAAACAGATATATAGACAGAAAAGCCGGTAGACAGACAGATATATAAACAGAAGACAGATAGACAGGCAGGCAAATAGACAGACAGATAGATAGATAGATAGATAGATAGATAGATAGATAGATAGATAGATAGATAGACCAACAGGCAGGCAAGCAGGTAGATAGACAGACAGACAGACACATATATAGAAAGGCACATAGACAGACAATCTGACAGATAGATAGAGAGGCAGGTAGACAGTCAGACTGTAGGCAGGTAGTCAAGCAGGTAGATAGATAGATAGATAGATAGATAGATAGATAGATAGATAGATAGATAGACAGACAGACATAAACATTTGCACTATACAATGAAATTTGTAAATCTTGCCAGTTCTATGTGACATAAATTATCAGGGAATAAAAAAGAAGTAAAAAAAACACAAAATGAAAATGCAGTTTTACAAAAAATAAATATTAGTTCAAAAATAAAGTGCTGTATTTTATTTGGTGTGTAGTGAAAAGTAGCTTAAAAACCCCCCAAAAATCTACAATATACCGCTTAAAGACGTCTCCTTCTGCACAACGTCTCCTCGATAAGAACATTCGCATGAACAAATCACACATGATGGATTAAATCCTCACCAATCAATTATTCATTATCAATTAATCATGCCGATCTCAATTAATCATGCCGATCTCAATTAATCATGCCGATCTCAATTAATCATGCCTATCTCATTAACTATAAAAAGACATTTTAACTTCGTTTTGTTTCTATGTGCAAGTTAAAATAAGGTTTTTTTTAATGGATTATTTAATAAACAATAACAGATTATAAATAGCAGATTTTTTAAAAAGAATAGCTGCACCGCTGCACGCAAAAACCTGCGTCTAACAGTTTAACCAAAAAACCCCCCAATGGAATCGGGGACATTTCTGCATGCACCCCAGAAGGAGGGTTTTAAAGCATGCCTTTTAAACTAGCGTTGGCTGAGGAGCTTGTTCATAAGTAGAGAAAGTCTCTGCTCCATTAGCCTCTCAACGCTAATCGTTATTAGTGGCTTAGATCCGCTCGAGCTACACTGAGCAGTTGGTTAATTTAAGGATGCAAAATGGCATCTGGTGTTAATCAGCTCACTGGGTTAGAAAGAGAGAGAGACGGAAGTTGAGAGAGAGCAAAGGCATAGTCTCTGTTCAATTTCTGATAATTTTGTACGCCCCTTTAACCAGTCTCCCTCTAACGCCCCTCCCACCCCCAACCGCCGACTATTTTCCCTCCCACAGCTTAGAGTGAAAGCCAGAAACAGTACAGCATCACAGTCTAAATCAGTGTCACTTCGACCAATAATTTACTTTTTTCATTATCGATTATTGGATATTTAATATCGGCTCCACCGATATTAAATTGCATAGAGTCAAAAACAGCACACAAAAAAGTAAAGTAACTAGATTTTTCTTTAATTGATCCACTTTTACAGAACCTATCAGCAAATTGTACACTATGAATTCTGCTCAACTTGGAGACTATATGAAAAAAAATCTGCATGCAACTAATGAATATCAGTTCTGAAAAAAATTTGAGGCAAAATATGTTTAAAAAAACCCCAGATTGATTAATAATGAAGGTCAAATTTACAAAATATACAAAAAAAAATACAAGTGTGAGCAATCGTTCTGATATCTGTGCAATTTAGATAGCAGATCAGGATCGTGCGACAATCATTCAACATTTATCTGCCAAATATATTATTTATCCTCCACATACCCAAGAAAAGCATTCTGACGTCTGGAGAAGTCAGAAATCAAATACTTTAACAGATAATTTACTACTTTTGCCTGGATTTTGAAGAGTACATATGGTGGACACTTTCCCATCCCATGAGCCCGTGGGGGGGCGACTCATCTACACTTCCCAGAATAGCCGAAAGCGGCAACGTGACACATTACAAGAGCTTAAAGTAGCTTTAATGACTTTGTTGTTTCCTGGAGGTAAATTTCACGGCTCTCGTAAAATTGCTAACGCAACATTCTTTTGTGTCTTCCAGTCGGGCTACCAAACTCTATCCTCGCCCTGTCCGTCAGGGGTCTCATGGGAAGGAAAATATATATTTCAATGCTTTTATGCCTTTGACTTGTTTGAGGGGGTTGGGACGATTCTAAAGGCTCACTCCTTTTTGGGCGGCTGATTTATTAGTAGTAACAGTACTAGCAGTGATGCAATAGTATGTTCAGTGTATAATGGATGTTGTAGAAGCCCGACCTCATATTCTTTCATAGAGCCCAAAATTGCTTACGGCACCCGTGCAGCTACCCTTCTAGTTTAAATTCAGCTTAAACACTAGAGTATGGTTTATTCTTTTTTTTTTGGCATTATACCTTCTTTTATAGGACAGACAGAGAGAGATAGAGAGGGGGTGGAACCGGAAAGGACCCGAGACAGAATCGAACCCGGGTCGCAGGAGCGCAATTGAGCCTGCGGTTGCCGGCGACCCAACCCACCGTTTTTGTGTTGTTTAAGATGATAAATCCAGTTTAAAGCACATGCTAGTCCAGTTGGTTAAAGGAGCCTAGCGAGGACCCTTACCAGCGTCGTTTGACGGGTTGAATAAAGACACGCGAGACAATGATTGATTTATTTATGAGCATGCTGTTTAATTCCTCGATTAAAGAAATGAGGTCTCAGTATCTGCCCAAGTCTTTATAACTCTCCTTCCTGAGGTTACTAATGCAATTAATGCTGTCTGCACTCCCAGGGTTCAATTCACTACATTAGCATTAGCACCAGATTAATTAGCTGGGGAATCGGAGTCATTTAAAAATAAACCTGAGGTGTTGTGGGGACTCGTCTTTCCGACCCACAGCAAGTTTGTAGTAAGCGTTCGTTAGACCGGTTACAGCCGATCGTCATTACACGCTAAACTGCGACGGTGAACAGATCGCCAGGCTGACCATCACGTCTATATTTTTCTCTTTCTGTCTTTCATTAGACATCTTTCTTTTTTTCTTCTCCATCGCATCAGGTTAATCACTGCACAAATCGCTGTGTAATTTCTCACAGCCAGACAGCGCCGTCACACCGCATTCGCATAACTCTCTAATCAACCACTGATTTGAAGCCTGCTCTCTCTCTCTCTCTCTCTTTTTCACTCTCTCTCTTTCTTTCTCACTCCCTCTCTCTTGTTCTCTCTCTCTCTTGCTCGCTCTCTCTATTTTTCTTTGTTAGGATAATTATTGTGGTTCTTTAAGTATCTTTTTTATAGTTTAGTCGTATCTGCAGGCGCTCTCGTCTGCCCTGATTCTGTCGTCAGTGATCCTCTTGTACTCCAGATGACGTCCCTCACTATTTATCTGTTTCTTTTGTGTGTCCGGAAGTGCTCACTTGCTCCCTTATTCACTCCTTTACTCCCTCACTTACTCCCTATCCAGGGCGACTGACATTTATTTCTTTTATACAACTGAGGAATTGGGGGCTTAAGGGCCTTGCTTAGGGGCCCAACAGTGGCAACTTGGTGGTACTGGGAATTGAACCCACAATCTTCCAATTAGCAGTCCAACACCTTAACTGCACTACCACTTTCGCATACCTCCTCACTCACTCATTCACTAACTCATACCCATACTTCCTTACTCACTCACTCTCCCCTTGCTTTGCTTAACCACTCACTTACTTAGTCACTCACTCACTCACTCACTCACTCTCCTTGCTTTGTTTAACCACTTACTTACTCATACACTCACTGGCCCCCTGACTCACTTACTCCACCCCTCTCTGTACCCCTCTACCTCACTCACTCGTCTCAAACTTCCTTACTCACTCACCCACTCACTCAGTCTCATAGTTCCTCAATCATTCACTCACTTGTGGCTTTAGACTGAAGCCGGGGTGGTACTTCAGAGCACTGAACTCCCTCTAGTGGACATAAACTCACAGCGCACCTCCCCATCCACAGGGTCACTCATCTACAATCCGCTTCTTTATCAGTGAAAATATCTTTGACATTTTTTATGTGCATTCGACTGAACAGACTTACAGTAACAGTACAGTACCTGCCTACAGTCTGCCTGTCTTTCTTCAGTTTTCACCTTCCTCTCTCTCTCTCTCTCTCTCTCTCTCTCTCTCTCTCTCTCTCTGTCTCTCTTCTCTCTCTCTGTTTATTTCTCTCTCTTTCTCTCTCTCTCTCTATCATATGTTATCGCAGTGACCTGTGGGGATAATGGAATGTGAGTGAGTGTGTGTGTGTGTGTCTCTTTTTGACAGCATTGTTGTTTCTGTATAACAGAAGTTCTAGTAAGCTCTAAAGTGAGCGCCCACTGACTCTCTAAGAACACACACACACACACACACACGCACTGCACTGACTGGGCACACTACTTAAGGTCGTCATGCAGAGACACATCATTACCCATAAGCCTTGGGGGCTTGCACCATGACAGCCACTTGCCATGGCTGGAGATGGTGCTCAAAGACCAAGAGGCGGTCTCTGAGTCTCTCTCTCTCACACACACACACACACGGACACACACCCACGAGGGAACACACGCTGCTAAAGCTGTGTATAGTAAAAAATCATTCATGTGCCTTGCACTTCACCTCTCTCTTCTTCTTCACTCACACATCTGGGCTGCTGTGTGAATGGCGTGTGATATCACTGACGCACCTCATCCTCATCCTCATTCCACAGTTTCCACTTAATTAACCCACATCACATACCTACAAAACCCAGCGTTGCCTCCAGTCAACAAGCTTTCATCATCATACACTGACTGTCTCTGTCTCTTTCTCTCTCTGTCTTTCTCTCTCTCTCTCTCTCTCTGTCTCTCCCTCTCTTTTTTCTGTCTATCTCTTTGAAATAAAGTCAAAATTATTAGAATAAAGTCAAAATAACAGGAATAAAGTCGAAATTACAATAATAAAGTCGAAATTACAAGAATTAAATAGAAATTACAAGAACAAACTCGAAATTACAAGAATAAATCTCTGTTGTTGATTTGTCTCCCATAATGATGCAGCGGCTTAACGCTGTTCTTGAGTGCAATTCACAATTTGGCGTCATATTTCACTGGATTCGATATAAAAAACCTGGACTCTCGAGCTGGACGTGATGGAAAAACTGTGTTTGGTGATGATTTGAGGCAGACAGATTGACGTGTCTGGTTACTTACAGAAAAATGGCGTAACGGTGGAGTTTTTCTTCTGGACATTAATAATAAAGCTAACTTTAGTCTCATGATTGTGATTTTGGTCAAAGCAGGAAATTTGCTAAAGGAGACTCTGGACCTCTGTGACAGCTTTTCCATCTCTCCCTTCCGTCGTACCGTGACCCTCCTGGCTAACGAGCAGACGCGCGATTGGAGCGATCACCTTTTCCTGCTCGGGTCTCCTTCATTTCCTGTGCTGTCGGTCCGGGTTAAAGCCAGCACACATCTCCGAGCCAGTCGCTTTCCCCTCGGATGCATTCGCCGTCCCCGCCGGCGTGCCCTTATTGACTGTGTCACCCTTGCAGCACCCTGAGTCCTGACATTTGGGGACGGGGCTGTCCCGCTTAAACCGAACCGGTGGACAAAGTGACAGACTTAAACAGAGGGTTTACAGTGGCGCTGCCCTCGTCTCGCTAAACTAAATCGAATTACGGCCCAGTGGGGAAAAAGCAGCCTCTGTGTGTGTGTGTGTGTGTGTGTGTGTGTGTGTGTGTGTTACTTTGCACAGACAGGCTGTGACAGACACTGGAATGGTTTAGTTAGAATATCTCTGTATGAGCGGTGAGTTATGGTGTGATGACGAGCGGCTGGGCGACTCTGTGTTTTCTGTTTTTAACAGTGTGTCATGTGCTAAAAAAGTTTCCCTCGAGTGATTTACATAACAGAGAATAAACACCCCCCCGAGAAAATACACAAATTATTATTATTATTATTGGTATTATATTATTATAATTATTATTGGTATTATATATTGATATTATTATTATTACACATATTAGTGTTGTATTGAAATGTTTTCACTTTCTTAACAATTAAGTCTTTTTTTTTTCTCTTAGTGTCTCTTATCTCTGTCTTTTTTTTCTCTCTGTCTCTGTTTTTTTCTCTATCTCTGTCTCTCTCTTAATCTCTTTTCTCTCTCTGTCTGTCTCTCTTTTCTGTCTCACTGTTTCTCTCACTCACTCTCTTTTCTCTTTCTTTCTCTCTCTGTCTGTCTCTGTTTCATTTCTGTCTCACTTTTCTCTCTCTCTCTTTTCTCTCTTCTCTTCTTTTTCTCTTTCTTTTTTCTCTCTCTCTTCTCTCTCTCTCTCTCTCTCTGTCTCTGTCTGTCTGTGGCTTTATTATGAAGAATAACTCACACTACAGATGGACCGATACTTATTTTCAGAGCTGATTATCGATTAACGATTATTGATATTGCAGAATTGATATTTATTCATTGTTTTATTTCAGTTTTTGACAGAACTGAACTGAACAAATTATTTTTATTTATTTTTAATTTAACTCATTTTATATCTCCCGGCAAAAACAACTAAACACCTCTTGTTACTGCAAGACAAAAAACTAGTAATTAAAATATTTTATTTATATATTAATTCAAAAATGAATCTTATATATTAATAATTATTTCTGTTAATTAATTTTTTTCAAAAGTGATTTTATATCTTTATGTTCTAATGTTTGTAATTTTGTACTATAGAGTGGATATTTTAATTTGTTAATTTAATTTATTTATTTAAATAGTGTGTGTGTGTGTGTGTGTGTTTTGTGTGTGTGTTTTGAGACTCTACTGTAAGCAGGGGTTGTTCCCAGTATTGGCCTTATCATCAGTAATGAAGCATGAAACAGTCAGACAGACACGCAGCGTTCGTTTATTACCGGTAACGGCAGTAACGACAGCGTTATAACACACGCTCTCACCACCAACCAGCGGACTTTATTACTCTGTGGTGGTACAGCCCATCACCTGGCTTCTTTATGACCCATTCCTGCCAGTGTAGTTCAGATCTACAGAGAGAGAGAAATGAGCGGAGGAGGAGGAAAGAGAGAGAGAGAGAGAGACGAGCAGAGAGAGATAAAGAGAGACGAACAGAGGAGGAGGAAAGAGAGAGAAAGAGAGAGAGAGAGAGAGATGATTTCGCCGAGACCTGAAGCGTTACGCGGTATTGGGGTTGGGCAAATTCAATAAAGAAACAATCAAGCAGGGTAACACGGCATAATGGCTTTTTAAAAAAGATGAATGTTTGCTAAATGACTCCTTGATGTCCAGGAGGAGAGAGTGAGAGAGTAAGAGAGGGGGAGAGAGAGAGAGAGAGAATGGCTTTGTGCATTAGGTGAAGTAAAGCTGCCTCCTGACCCCGCTGACACTTCACTTCCTGATTACCAACCAAATTACAGGAGAATTCCCTCTTAAATCACACCATCCGAGGCCATCCTTCTCCTCTCTCTCTATCTCTCTCTCTCTCTCTTGTCTATCTCTCTCTTTCTTTCTGTCTATCTCTCTCTCCCTCTCTCTATCTGTTTATCTTTTTTCTCTCTTAGACCCCCCCTCACTATCTCTCTTTCTTTTTCTCGTTCTCTCTTTTCTTTCTCTCTCATAGTATAGCAAGGGATCTAAAGATGATGGGGAAATAAGAGAGAGAGACGAGTGTGTGTGTGTGTGTGTGTGTGTGTGCCACGAGTCCATTGCTTTGTGCACTGAACGGAATTTTTCTTCCTTATCTGTTTTTTACCTACACACACACACACACACACACACACACACACACTCGCAAGCCATTCGTCAGCAGAGCGGTGTGATAGCGGGAGAGCAGGGCCTCTACAGAGTGCGCGGAGAGGAAGGTGCACTCATTTGTTTTCATCCCTTCATAAAAGAGAGATATAGGGGGGCAAAGTGGAAAGATGGGAAATAAAAGAGAGAGAAGTAGGGGGAAAAAGAGAGAGAGTGAGAGACAGAGTAGATAGAGGAAGAGAGGAGATATATATAGAGAGAGAGATAGAGAGAAAATGAGAGAGAGAAGAAGAGAGAGAGGAGATGCAGGGTATAAGAGAAATATAGGTAAAGAAAAAGAGATATATAGAAAAAAGAGCAAGAAAGACAGGCTGTAACAAATTAGAAAAAGAGTGAAAGAAGGGAAGAATAGAGGGAATAGAGAGAGGAAGACTAAAAAGGGGAGTGTGAGAAAGAGGGCGAGAGAGAGAGCGAGAGAGTGTCCACCAGGTTTGTACACGACTCAGGAGGGATTTTGTCTCAGTCCCTCTTTCCATTTCCTCTCCAAGACCTTTCTTCTTGATCTACTCCTTTGTTGTCTTGGCCGTGTGTTTTGGGTCCATTGTCATGCTGGATTGCCAATCCACCAAACATTTCCAATGTCCTGGCAGAGGGAAGGAGGTTCATGTCCCCATCCTTTTGCATTGACAGGTGAAAATCTGATCTGTCTGCTTACATGGCAGACGCTAATGATTCACTTAATACATGTAGTGGAATAAAGGTTCCATTCTGGAACCTTCTACATGCGTCATATATATATATATATGGATATGCATTGCAAAACATCTGATCTGTGTGTGACTAAACGCCCCATATGGAAATGGAACTAATCCATTATGTGCTGTTTACACTGTCATGTAAAAACAGATCGGAATCACGTGGGCAATAAAAAATTGGATTTGGGCCACATTTGCCTGCAGTGTGAACATAGTCTTAGTTTGTGTGTGTAAGTTTGTGTGTCACAATTAATAAAAAATTGTTTGATCACAATTATTGGACCAAACCGTGATCGTTAAATCCAACCGCAGTTATTGCACTCTTTTATTATCCACTAGGAGGAGCTGTAGTACCTGCAACACCCTACTTTTAACCAGAGTGAGTGAGTGAGTGGAGCGGCGTGATGTGAAAGTGAGCCTCGGGGTTCTCTGATGCTCCAAGAACTGCTTCAATAACGCAACATCACCAGCGCAACTCATGTTAACATCCCATAATGCAACTGCAGAGAACAGGAATTAATAAATATGTTGATTAACAGATAAACACCACTGACAGGACACCAAATATGGATTTCCTTAAATCTCTAATAAAATACTTACAGGTGAGTGTTAATAAGGCACAAATTGGAGCGATTATAAATGCTTAATTATTTTTCACAAACATTTCATTGTCGAAGCCCAAAAACAGGCAATAAATCGTCATAATCGCAATTATTTCTTTGACAATTAATCGTCACCCAAATTTGATAATCGTGACAGCCCTATATATGTGTGTGTGTAGTACTGCGCTATAGTGTCTGCGCTGACAGCGAGTCAGTCAGGCTCGGGGACACGCCGCGTCAGCAGCTTTGGTCTGTTTCCATTGCCATTCAGCAAATTATCACCGCTCTGGTAAGAACCAATCGATTCAAGCCGTCATGTTGTTGTCTGTACATCTCTATCTACATCTCCATCTCCATCTACAGCAGATCCCGGAACACAGTCTCAGACTGCTATTAGAACAATTTTAGTGAGACCTAAGACACATTACTTCAAAAATCTAATAGCAAAAAAAAGTATTTATTCGTACATAACAGTTCACATGAACTGTGTTTTATTCCTCTTTTACCTCAGAAACACCTTCCTCTACCTTTATTTTATCCACTAGAACAGCAACAGTGTCTCAAAACAGGTTTCAAAGACATCACAGTCCAGACCGTCACCCTGAGACAGACACAGTGGAGACATTCTATATTCCTATTACTCTTTGGGAGACATTAATCAAGTCAAGAACAACTGATTTGATTTCTATAGCGACTGTTGCTCATCAGTCTGTATAAACATGATGTCCATGTCAAACTGTAGGATTGGTTGCCATACTGTCAGATGTCAAGTTCAGTAACCTGCGTTCTCCGATAAACGGTAGCTAGAAACAAAAAACGGCATCAGCAGCAAGTTATACAAACACTCCTTTTATCTCTGTGACTTTCTCTTCATGCAGTTTTGTCCACCGGACTCGTTTCCACATTTTCCCGAAGTTGTTGTGTTAATTGCGTCATCAGGTTTGGTGCTCCTATTGGTTGTCTGTTTGATGATTGTTGATTTAAACCAGAAGATTGTGGGTTCGATTACCAGCACTGCCAAGCTACCACTACCAGGTCCTTCAGCAAGGCCAGTTGCTTAGTTGGATAAATGAGATAAATGTAAGTTACTCTGAATTAGGACGTCTGCTAAATGCTGCAAATGTTAATGTAGAGGAAGTCACACTGCAGGAACGTGTCTAAAATCTTTTGGACACTGCCAGAACTTTATCAGAGGAAAAAAAGAATTGTTTGTTGTTAAACATGTCAAAAAATGCAATAAAAAACAACCGATTTTACGTAGATTATAGGAATATTTAAAGATTTTCAAATTTGTCTCAACCAAACAAACTGTGGCGAAAATCAGCCAGTGTAAGCTTGGCTTTAGTCATACTTCAATAACCGCCATTATTAGAGTCAATTTGATCTAAAAAGTAATAAAAAATTCCAATGAGTTATGGGGAGACAAAATGTAAGTAGATTATTCTGGGACACCCTGTGAACAAGGTCTCAAATCAGATTTACATTAAACTTATAAACTTCACCTTAATGAGACAACTGTGGCAAGTAATAACTCCCTGAAATGATGCAAGGAAGAAACCTTGAGAGGAACCAGACTTAAGATGGAACCCATCCTCATCAGGAAGACAGCAGAGTCTGTGCTTATGGAAAATGTCCTGTCAAAAAAAAAACTATATTTCAAATAAAATTGTCACCAAAAAAATCATTACAGGTTTAACATTAAGTTCCATCTTTCCAAAGCCGTCAATTGTCCCAAGCAATGAAAGTCTACTTAGAAGTGGGGCATCAGAATTGATCAGGAAGGTCTTAAGATATTGTCAAGACCCAGACATTTTTATATTAATAGTGCTTTTAACAATTGGACATTTATCTGTCAGCATCTTTACAGAACAGAAGAAATGTATGTGTAATTTTATCCCTCTTGAGCAACCCTGGGGCAACTGTGGCAGGGGAAAATCTTCCTCAGATTGTATGAGGAAAAACCCTTGAAAGAAACCCGACTCAAAAGGGAACCCACACCCATCCTAGTGACACTGGAGAGTGTGATTATGAATCTTTATGCACATCATAAACACTAGAGAGTGTGATTTAAAAAAAATAGTTTGATGTCCTTTCTACGGTCAGATACCTTCATTTGGAGTTGTGAAAGCAGGAACTCCTCAGCGGAATCCGACTGTACCTGGAACATCTTTAGATCCTCGATGGGTCGGTATCTTTACCCCAAAGGTCGGAAATTTTCATGAAGCAATATATAGCTGAAGCTGGCACCATCTTTCAATGACTCGGGATGGGTAGAAACAAGCGGAGAGGGATTAGCATAGCTGTTATTCATCAGAATCGTAGGCAAAAGCAAAACTGATAATGAGTGAACAACAGGGCATTCATTAGACACACTAACGAGGGAAACTTAATCCCCTCAACATAAACCACCTGAAAACTACAGAGAAAAACATTGGCAGGACAGGCGGTGGAGACTGGACAAGACTCAAATACACAGCACAAAACAAAGGGAGAACAGAAGAAGTGGTATAGGCATACAGACATGGCTGCCCTCTGGTGGCCTGACTGGGGTACCGTTCCATGATTCTGTTAAAGAGTTCAGGATACAATAATACGATGAAGAATACGGGGGTGCAATAGCACAATCTTTGCTAAATGTTTAACGTACTTGTTTTTAGTTTGAAATAGGTACACTAGAAGGGGGTGTATGGAGTAGAATTCAGCGTTGTGTCTGAGTGCTGGGCTCGAAAGAGCAGCTTTCCAGATCACGTTGCGGCGGATTGTGAAACCTCATATCGCATGTAATCATTAGCCGCTGTAAATGTGTGTCGAAGAGGAGAGATACACCATCAAAGAGCAGGAGTGGGCCAAGTCTGCTAATATTCCCAGAGAGTGAGGTCCATGGGTTGCCAGAGGTTATGCTTATTCACACACGCTGGCATGTTTTAACGTTCTAGTACTTGTTTTATCTTTGAAAGACATCAAAGCCTGCCTCTACCACCCCCCCACCCACCCCACCCATCTTCCCATTCCTCATCCAGACTCGGACCGATCCCACATGTGGACGCCAAAGTCTGTTGATTATCATTCAGCCGGCGTCCGAGACATTCCGACCTCTCCCGGTGCAATCGTGGTTTTATTGACGTTCCCCGGAGGAAGAAGATAATACGAAAGTGTATAATAGTCCAGCAGAAAACCCTCTCTCCTGCTGTCGGATGAAGCTAATTCTCTCCTCTGTACCTGCGCTGACAGAAATCTCCGCATCAGGACTCCGTCTAATCCTTCTAACGGGATAATAGCATTAGCATGACAGCTTTAATAACACCGGCTCTCATAAATATTAAATACACTCGATGAGGCCTTGCCGGGCTTAATTAAAAGCTTTACGGCGGTTAAACAGCGCTCGCAAAAAGCTGCAGCCCGAATCCTGAATCGGATCTTTAACACATCTCAGACTGAACATACCGTTAATAAAAGCTGTTTACCAGCAATAAAACAAACCTAACATCGGAACCGTTAGCTGGAACAGGTGCCCCCGTGAGACACACCTACATTATACCTTTTTTTCTCTTTCTCTCTCGCTCTCTTTACATTTGTGCAGATGTTCTTATCCAGAGCAACTTACATTTATCTCTTTTATACAACGGAGCAATTGGGGGTTGAGGGCCTTGCTTAGGAGCCCGCCGGTGGTAGCTTGATGGTGCTGGGAATGGAACCCAGGTTTTTCAATTTCCAGTTCAATACCTTAACCACTGTTCTACCACTTCCATCTCTCTTTCTCTCTTGCTTTTCTCTTGCTCTCGCTCCCTTTTCTCTTTCTCTTTCTTCCTCTTTTCTTTTTTTCTTTCTATCTCTCTCGCTCTCTCTCTTTACATTCTCTTTTATTCTCTTTCTCTCTCTTTCTCTCCTTTTCTCTCTCTGTCTCTCTTTCTCTCGTCCTTCCTTTCTTTCTCTCCTCTCTATCTCTCTCTCTCTGTCTCTCTCTTTTTCTCTATTGCTGCCCTTTCCCTCTCTCTTTCTCTATCTCGCTTTCTTTTGTGTCGAGTCACACTACAAAAGTTCGGCTTTCGGGAAGATTGGGAAAGTGGCTCGAAAATGACGGCGGTCCACTCGTAATTACTTCACCCGCACGCCGAGCTGCAGGAGCGTCAATCACACACCGAGCGCAGCTGCAGATGCAACACGCTCGCAGTTCAGGACAAAAATCAAAGCTCCAGACTAGCATGAGCATAATGACCCCCGCGCGGTTATCTGCAAAACAGAAAAGAACAGGAAGTGGAGAGGACCAGTTGAGAATGTGTGTGTGTGTGTAGGTACATAAAAGAAGCAGCTGAGAGTGAGAGTTTACTGTGTGTGCATTAGTGTGTAAGTATGTGTGTGTGTGTGTGTAATTAATATCTACTTAAGTTCCTCTTTTATTTTTAGAGACTGTCCACCTTTTCGGTTACACAGTCCTCTTCCACACACACACACACACACACACTCTCACACACACACTGTCATTGATTTGAGTGTATTCAGTTTGTTTCAGTAGTTAATACATCAACAGCCTGAATGTAAATCAGAGATGAATCATGTTTATGAACTGAATCAGTGAATCAGTGATGAATCATGTTTATGAGCTGAATCAGTGAATCAGTGATGAAACAAGTTTATGAGATGAATCAGTGAATCAGTGATGAATCATGTTTATGAGCTGAATCAGTGAATCAGAGATGAATCATGTTTATGAGCTGAATCAGTGATGAAACAAGTTTATGAGATGAATCAGTGATGAATCATGTTTATGAGCTGAATCAGTGAATCAGTGATGAATCATGTTTATGAGCTGAATCAGTGAATCAGTGATGAAACAAGTTTATGAGATGAATCAGTGAATCAGAGATGAATCATGTTTATGAGCTGAATCAGTGAATCAGAGATGAACCATGTTCATGAGCTGAATCGTTGTGTGCTCCATTTTTCCCTCTATTTATCTCTTCTTTGGTTTGCTTACCCTTTATCACTCTTTATCTCTGCCCCCCCTCCTTTTTCGCTCTTACCCTCTGTCCCTTTCCTTCTCCCTTTCTTCCCTCCTCTCTTTTTCTTTTTGTGTCTTTCTCTTTTTTTCCCTCCCTCCCTCCCTCTCACTCTCTCTTCCTCTCTTCCTCTTTCTTTCTTTTCACCTTTTCCTCTGTTTAACCTTCACCCGGTTTTCTCATGCATGTTCTCTTCCTTTACTCTTTCGTCTTTGCCCTGAGTCTGAACTCTCTCTGGCTTTGCTCTGTTCCGGAACAAAGTGTCTCTTTTAATTTCTCCACTAATTGAGAAAGCTTGTAGTTGAAATCCAGAACGGGAGAAAAGGAACGCCGGGAACGCCGTCCCGTAACTCACCTTACAGCAGCACAGCACAGCTCGTCTACTAGTACACACGTGTTTACGCCCTGATTATCAGGGAAACGTGTGTGTGTTTGTGTGTGTGTGTGTCAGAACAGTTGGAATGTTGACATGGAAACCTGCCTGCAAAGGATGTCTCAGCCCCGACCTGCCCTCTCGTGGACACACACCTTATTCATTGTTCATTGCTACTGTGTGTAACTGTGTGAGCGTGTGTGTGTGTGTGTGTGTGTGTGTGTGTGTGTGTGTGTGTGTGTGTGTGTGTGTGTGTGTTTGAGCCCATATTCGTATTCCCTACTGGTTTATAATATTTCTAAAATGATATCACAAGACCCATTTAATGACTTCTCCACCTTTATCCCTCACACACACACACACACACCTTCTACCCTTAGACAATTCACCCATGTGTGTCGGGTGCCACGCCCTTTTCGTTAAATTGCACACTATTTTTATACTCTGATAATTTTGTAGTCACGTCCCACAGAAATTGTACGACACTCATGAGAGCTACGCTAATGTAGCCTAGCGGGTATAGAATACCCATAATGCACTGCAGGTATGACACATGACCTATATAGGGAGTGAAGTGTGCTGTGGTTTGATTTGCACAGTTAGGGACATTTCCAATGTGGACTAGTATTATGCTAACCTGAGGGGTTATACTGTAGAAGGTGTTGGTTTGACCTTAGAATATGGGGTGTGGATTGAGAAACGTCCACAGTGGAGTGAGGATTAAGGACACACCCACAGAGGAGAGATTATTAAGGACACACCCACAGTAGAGTGAAGAGAGTTCAGGACACACCCACAGTAGAGTGAGGATGGTTCAGGACACACCCACAGTGGAGTGAGGATGGTTCAGGACACACCCACAGTTGAGTGAAGATAGTTTAGGACAAACCCACCGTGAAATAATGATTAAGGACACACCCACAGTAGCGTAAGGATAGTTCAGGACACACCCACAGTGATAATGATTTAAGGCACGCCCGCAGTGGAGTAATGATGATTGAGGACACACCCACAGTGAAGTGATGATGATTGAGGACACACCCACAGTAAAATAATGATTAAGGACAGACCCACAGTTGAGTGAAGATAGTTTAGGACACACCCACAGTAGAGTGAAAATGATTTACGGCACACACACAGTGGAGTAATAATGATGATTAAGGACACACACAGTGGAGTAATGAGGATTTGGGACACACCCACAGTGGAGTGATAAGGATTTAGGACACACCCAGAGTGAAGCAATAATGGTGTAGGACACACCCCCAGTGCAGTGATAATGGTTTAGGACACACCCAAAGAGGAGTGATGATTTGGACTCATGATGGTAAGATGTTTTGTGGCAAAGTATTCAATGTAAGGTTTGGGACACGTCTTTGTTGAACAAACAGCGAGGTGTGTGTGTAATGGCGTGTGTGTGTGTGTGTAGTAAATAGGGAAGGGATGTTTGGCATGTCCATGTTAAGGATGTCCATGTGTCCTGCTTAGTTTGATAAGTAATTAAGAAAACAGGATCACATCCCTCTTCACACATTTGTGATTTTCAGGACACGTCCCCAGTGTTTGTCCAAAAGCTTGATGAATTATGAACGGTAATGGTGTGTGTTATTCTCTATAGATACACACTCTTTTGCCCTTACCTTGGTGGTTCTTTGACTCCAGGCCTTGGAGGCGAAAGAGCGCTGGAGTGTTGGCGCAGAAGGACGTGGCGCTCGACTCTGCCCAGTAGATGGGGCTGAAGAGCCACCGATGGGCAGGAACTCCCCTCCTACCCCGAGCGCTGGGGTTCTCCAGCCTCACAGCCTCCTGTGTGTGCAATTAGACCGCTAATGATGAGCTGTACTTTGGCTGACATTTTGCATATAAATTACACATTTGCGTGAAATAGTTTCTTATATTCCTAATAGATGGAACAGGAATTGTGTTAAGTCCTTTAGACGGAGAGAGAGACAGAGAGAGAGAGCGAGAGAGGAGAGAGAGAGAGAGAGAGAGAGAGAGAGAGAGAGAGAGAGAGAAAGAGAGGAGAGAGAAAGAGAGAGAAAGAATGAAACCCGGGCAGAGAATTAAACGCCGACATCTCTACAGCGTTTAACGCGAGAACGACTCCATCTTTCATGTGTGTTCAATTGTGTGTGTGTGTGTGTGTGTGTGTGTGAGAGAACTTGTTCATTCTTTTTCTTCTTTTAGAATCGTGTGATGTTCAGCAAAAGCTTTTAAGATATTGTCTAATCTCTTTCTCTCTCTCTTTCTCTCATTGTCTATCTCTCTCTCTCTCCCTCTCTCTCTCTCTCTCTCTTTCTGTCCATCTTTCTTTTTCTCTGTTGCTTTTTCTGTCTTACTCCTTATCTCTCTCTTTATTCTTCTCTCTTTCTCTCCTTCTCTCTTATACTTTCTTTTCTCTCTTTCTCTCCCCCTCTCTCTCTCTCTCACTTTCTCTCTATTTCTGTTCATCTCTCTTTCTCTCTCTTACTCCTTTTGTCTCCCTTTATCTCTCTTTCTGTCTATCTCTGTGCCCCCCCCCTCTCATTCCCAGGCTGACCGCGACCAAAGCACCGACGTTGTACGGAAAACCCGCCGCTGTAAGTGCAACTTTCCCTCTATCGTCCCCGTGTCCCATAACATGACTTGGTCTTAAACGGCGTCTTCTGCTAAAAGTCGTTCATTACTTCTTTAATTGGTGCTCGAATCAAGCGCTAATTTCCAACAGTAACAATTAAGTACAATCTAATCAGCGCTCATTCTTCCAGCTTTATTACCGCACGCCGCGCTTTTATTCTTTACAACCAACAAAACCGAAGGAAAGAAAAAGCCGCCGGTTGATGCAGTTGTCAGGATTCGGGTTCGACTCTCACACTCGCACGCTGTTATTATCCAGATGAAGGTGTTATTTGGTTTGATAGGAATCTCGCGCTGTCAGAACAGGTCATGTATGATATCGACAATCTGTCTGCTCGCTGTCTTTTACACACACACACACACACACACACACACACATATGCACACACATACACTGTGAGCCAGGCCTTTATGTGAAGTGTGTCAGACTTACCTCCGTCCTACCTCCCATGCTGTTAGCTCTCGCCCACACACACACACACACACACACACACACACACTGACTGATGACCTTTCACTGACAGCGCACCTGCACGCCTCTATCCCAGCATGCCTTGCTCTCTCTCTCTCTCTCTCTCTCTCTTTTTCTCTCGAATTATCAATAAAGCAAACCGAAAGTTTAGAGCTCAATGCTGAAGTTTGTCAACATGTCAAACCTTTGGAACTTGACAATACACGCACGATACAGACACTGAAATAAACTGACTCGCAAACACTCACACACACACACACACACACACACACACATGTAAAAGCAAACAGACAGAAAACGAGCAACACCTTGAGACGTACACTATGTGCGGGAAATAAAATAATGGACTGACAGTTCTTGAATTGACCACACACACACAGACACACACAGACACACACAGACACACACAGACACACACAAACACACACAGACACACACTCCAAACGAAGTGCAAAACTCGAGCAACAAATGTGCTATAACTTTTACAGAGATGCTAATAAATTGATTTTTATAGAGTTTATTTGTTTATTATTCTGTTGGTCATTCCGTAGCAATCTCACTCAAGTGTCTCACGGTGACGGTTTATCTCTCCTCTATCTCTCATCTGGTGGTCTTCCCACTTTACTCCTCTTAAGAAACAGAATGATATAATAAAAGGAATCATTCTCAGCTACAGCTGCGATTCACACCACTCAAAAACCAGAAGAGAAAAGTAGGACACGGTGAATAAAACTGGATCTTAAAAAGACACACTCCAACTGGGAATAAGAGAGAGAGAGAGAAAGAAAGAAAGAAATGAAGAAAAGAGACGAAAGAAAAAGACATAAAGAAAAAGAAAGAAAGAAAGAAAGAGAGAGAGAGAGAGAGAGAGAGAGAGAGAAAGAAAGAAAGAGAGAGAGAGAGACGTCATTATCGGCATTATTATTAACGGAAAAACATCCACAGTGTGACAGAGTGAGATCAGTATCCCACAGAAGGAGACAGACTGAGATCAGCATCACACTGAGTGAGATTATCATTATACAAGGTGAGACAGAGTAAGATCAACATCACGCAGGGTAAGACAGAGTGAGACTAACATCATACAGATAAAGACATAGTGAGATCAACATCACACAGAGTGAGATCAACATCACACAGAGTGAGATCAACATCACAGAGTAAGATCAACATTACTGAGAGAGAGACAGCCTGAGATCAATATCATACATAGGAAGACAGAGTAAGATCAGGATCAGGCAGAGTGAAACAAAGTGAGATCAACATCATGCAGGGTGAGACAGAGTAAGATCAGGATCAGGCAGAGTGAAACAAAGTGAGATCAACATCATGCAGAGTGAGATCAACATCACACAGAGTGAAACAGAGTGAGATCAACATCACACAGAGTGAGATAACTATCACACAGAGTAAGATCAACATCATAGAGTGCGAGATACAATCGCCATGAGATCGCATGAGATTGTCATTACACAGAGTGAGAGAGAGTGAGATCAACATAATGCGGAGTGAGATAACAATCACACGGTGGGACAGAGTGAGATTATTATCACAAAGTAAGAGAGAGTGAGATCAACAACACGCAAAGTGAGATAATCACACAGTGAGACAGAGTTGAGATACATTGAGATACAGTGAGATCATAATAACATTTCTTTATGTGAAGCTGGAAAAAAAGTGGAATATATATTGCATCACCGCTCTTCCTATTGCTCTGCTCTACCTGTCTGTCTGTTTTTATCTCTCTGTCTGTCTCACTTTTTATCTGTTTTGATGTCTCTTCCTTTTTTCTTTTTCAAACTCAGTTTCTTTTCTTTTTTTTCAACCAGTTTTTAACCTTTTTATCTCGCTCTATTTTTTTTTTAGATTTTGTTTCTCTCTCTTTTTTCTCTTTCTTCCTTTCCAAATTTGGACGGTGAATCCGTACCATGCTGCTTCCCCCCAGTCCCCCCACACCGCTTGTCCTGCACTTTTTACCCATAATCCCTCATTCTTACCAGGAATTCCTACCAGCAGAGATGAATGCTGAGAATTGTAGTGTATAAACACAGGGAACTCCTTGATCAAGGCACAGTTGTGTATTGTGTGTGTAAGAATGCGAAAGTGTAACCCAGAGTGATGGGATTAAAAAAAACACACCAGGTCGGTCTTTTTTTTTTTTTTTTTGGTGGCGTCATTTTTGGCTACCCATATTTGTGGAAAACGAAGCATTTAATTCAATGCACGTCAAGGGGAACAATTCCTCCGGAGTAAGAATTATATTTATTATATTATTTCTTCTTCTTCCTCTTCTTCTTCTTTTTTATATGTTTTGCAACAAAAACACACTTTTTTCAACAACATAAGGAATTTTTTTCCACTTGAAAGATTTATTTATTAATTAATTTATTAATTGTTAATTATTGTATTTTTTTGGGAATTGTTTTTACACAAAATGGCCGACTGAAGTGTTACGGAGAAGCAGATCAGCTACAGGTACGTAGCACACGGGTTCGAGTTTATGCACAAACAAAATAAAACACGATTTTTTTTTCCCCAGTATTTGATGATTTTTTAATGAGAAGCAGCGAGAGCCACATGCAGGCCTGGTTTGATCCTTTATAAAAAAACTCTTTATTGCACGACTGAAAACGCTGTTGTTGTTGCCGTAAACCGGGACACGCGGAGCCTAATTTATATAGTGTAGTTATTAGAGCGCTCGTCGTCTGGTAAACGAGCGCTCGTTGCCACGTATCTCTGGTAATAAATTGTTTAATTGATGCGAACCGCAGGAGTCGACGGATCTTTCCTGAGACTCGTGCGCAAAATTTCATTTAATGGAGTGGATTTGTAATTTGGGAAAATTGCAGTCTCGATCACACAAAAGTGATTTCATTCCTACTGTCCGTTTAAATCTTTCCTGCTTCCTTTTCGTCTGCACATCAATTTTTATAAGATACGGCGAGACGTCTGCGTCTGGTAACGCTCAGGGGCGTCGTCGCTGTTACTTTTATTGAGGCGGGATGATATTTATAGCTTTTCTGCACCTGACCTGATTAAAAAAATATAATAAAGGACAGAGCTATTAGTATTAACTCCTTTTTTTTAGGAACTTCTACCAGTTTGTCCACATACCGTAGGTCAGAATGAAGACAGCATAAGTCAGCAGATTCATCGGTACAGAGGAAGTGGGGTTTTTTTTGAATTTTAAAGGATTTGCTGTTATCGAGTGACGGCGTATCGCATGTCCTGGGCCCTGGTGTAGAGAGACGCAGGAAATGCGGTGATAAGAGATACCAATCATCCCGAATTGATAATCAAATTAAGATTAAAATGCAGCTTTAAACTGGTTAATTTTTAGATTTTTCTAATAAATAATTTGGAAGATTTGACACTTGCACTTGTTTTTGAGCTGTTAAATTAGTTTGTTTGTTTAGTTGTTTGTTTTTTTTAAATAGTTGCTTTTGTTTGGTGGTTAGTTTTTTGGATGGCAGATTGTTTGTTTATTTATTTTTTGGTTTTTGTTTGTTCTTTGGATTTTAATTGTCGATTCGGTCGATTAGCAATTTCGTTGGTTCATCGTGTTAAGTTTGTTTGTTTGTTTAGTTCTTTGTTTTTTGATTTTGTTTGTTGTTTAGTTCTTTGTTTGGTTGATTAGTTGTTTAGATAGTTCATTGTTTTATGTTTCTTTGCTTGCTTGTTTGTTTAGTTCTTTGTTTTTGTTTTCTAATTCTTTGTAAATTTGGTTGATTTAGTGTTTGGATAGTTGGTTGTCATATCTTCTTTGTTTGTTTAATTATTAGTTTTTAGTTGTTTTTTCGTTAATTCTTTGTTTTTGTTTGGTTGATTATTTGTTTGGATAGTTGGTTGTGTAATGTTTGTTTGCTTGTTTTGTTTGTTTAGTTTTTTGTTTGATTGTTTATTTGGATGGCTAATTTTTTAATTTTGTTTGCGTTTTTGTTTGTTTATCTCTTTGTTTTTAGTTTGTTTGTTTGTAAATTCAGCTGTATTCCAGTTTTGTCACATCCTGTTTGCCCTCTTAAGCCATAAAACACAATTAGAAACACAACCGGTGTTTGTTTTAACCTGAAGTTAAATGTATCATTGGGATCGGAGTGTAAAACACACATAGTTCCCTTGGTGTCTTACGCACTCATTAGTAAATTCAGTACGAGTGTAAAATACAGGAAACTCTTCTCGCTCCCGTTAGTCTGTCTGTGTTTGAACAGAATGGATAGCGTAATTGTTTCTTTGTACGTTTGGATAAATCCCACAAACCTGCTCCTGTTGCGTTGTTTTTCCTGTTGCGTTGTTTTTCACCTGGAATGAATCCACACAGATCAACGTGGACAACAAAAACACTCCAAATCCTGCGCTCTTGTTCTGTAGATCTGAATTCCCCATTTCCCTTTTCTCTCTCTCTCTTTACACACACTTTAAACACTCTTTCACAGACGTAATTACACCACGTAATAACACTGTGCGCTATGACCCCTGAGGTCGGTCACATGTGGGGACGTCACAAGCCGGACATTTGATTTCTTTTTGCTGTACAGGCGACTCTGCTGTGTTTTGTCTCTTTTTTGTCGCTGTTTTCTGTTCGTTTTATGAAGTAAAAGGAGGTGTGAAAGAACGACAGCACAGCATGTCAAAATACTACGATACACGCCGGCGGAATTCTTTTATAGCAGAGCCTAATTACAAATAAATATAGAAGTCTGAGCGTTGATATATTGTTTATTCACAGATGTAAATGTAATGTTTATCTTCTCTTCCTCTTCCTCTTCTTCTTATTATCTCTTTTCTGCTACACAGATAATTAGCTATCAAAACTTTTCACTTTTTACTGTAGCTTCACTCTTGCTGTACCAGTGTATGTGTGTGTGTCTATGTGTGTGTCTATGTGTGTGTTCGGTTATGCATGATATCTTCATGTAACACATGATCTGTTACTTTCCGTACGCTTTTTCCCACTTGTCAAACCCCCCCCCCCCACTTCTGTAAATCACCTCTCGCGTCACCTCTCGCGTCCTCTCGCGTCCTCTCTCGCGTCTCCTCTCGCGTCCCTCCTGCCTTCCACTATAAATAAGGACGATGAATACCAGCATGTTCAAAGACGCTGCGCCGTCCGTTCCACTTCGAGTGTGTTTATGTGTGTGTAAGAGAGAGAGAGAAAGAGAGAGAGAGAGATGAGGAGAGAGCCTTTAACTATCTGTGGGTCTGTCTCTCAGAGATAAGGCTGTTCACACTGATAATACACCTGCAGTGTGTATGAAGGACAAGCTCAGCTATTGGTGACTGAATATTTACTCCTGACTCGATTATATCTCTTTCACTCTTTGTCTCTCTCTCTCTCTCTCTCTCTCTTTGTTTCTACCTCTTTTTCTTTCTCTATGTATGTGCGCGCTTTCCCACAGCGACTTTGTCCTTTAATGCTACTCCTCTCGAGTGGCTGAAGCCGTTGTACACCGAGTCTACCGCTTTCCACTCTCACACGTCTTGAGAAAGCACGTCAGAAAAAACAAACCCTCGCCTATAGAAACAGCTGGCAGTGGGGTGACTAGCTTCAGCTTTGCTAGCGCCGCACAATGACACGTTCGTCCCGACTACACATTTTGATAGAGACTCCGTAAAGCTACACGGATCTCTTTCCAAGCACCAGCGAACTCTGCGATTCTCTTTCATGTCAAAAAAAATAAAAAATAAAAAGAGGCAGCATGTGAGCGCGTGATCATATCTCAAGCAGCGAGTTAGCGTAGCTCAGCCGGAGAACTCCGCACGGTTCGATAATCACCGCTGCTCTTTTCTCTTGCATCACTTTTTCCTTTTCCTCCACCTCCTCACTAAGACATGACTCAAGATGGCTGCAATCCGCCGCTCTCCCACTGTTCCCGGTGACACGCTTCTCTCATTCCGCCTGCCTGAGAATCGTTATTATATTAGGTCTCATAGCTACGCGGTCGCTCGCCCCCTAAAGGTAGAAAGACGAAGAAGATGCACATCAAAGCAAAGATTGGAGGCTGGTTAGAAGAGACAGAGGAATAAATTATGGAGATGTACATGGCGCGGTGTGGATCCCGGTTAGGTCTGTGATCTGTCACCCACTTTAGTGCAGCAAATCCATCTGCATGAGGACGGATCCGTCAGAAAACGCCACCACCGGCGCGCCTCTTTAAAAGCCTTTTATTTATTTTCTACCCCTTCGCTGTTGTCTGGCATCAGATGCTTGGTACAAAAACATTTAGTGAAAACGAACTTCCAGCACCATGGCAACAACCGGGAAACTACTAGAACACCGTTATAGCAGATTTATATCGTACACGGCGCAGGAGTACTTAACGCAGAGGTTACATCGATGAAGGCCGCACTATATAGAGGGCCACTTGACACACATGCACACAAATAAAAACACACTTTTTTTGTCTCTTTAGTGTGATTTTTGGGGTAAATGCGATTAGTGCAGCAATGAACTCCAGATTAATAACGAAGTTTGATTAAAAGGTAGTAATGAACGAGGAAACATTATTTCACCCTCAGCGTCACCCCTCTGCTTTCACTGTATAAATACTCGGGAGTGTGTGTGTGTGTGCCCTTTTTTCCCTTTAATTTGGACATCCCCTCTCCTCCCCGTGCACACCGTCTTTCGGATTATTGACTTTGCCATTTTGCCTGCGAGCGTGTTAAAATCCCAACCTGAGCTCCGTGTTGATTAACCACATTTGCCCCATAAAGGTATAATTACTCATATCCTTAATCTCTCCATGATCTCATAATTACAATATCATGGACCCATTTCTCTGGCTAATATGTCAGGGGGACTCGGGCTAAAATAGATTAGGTTAATTATTTTGCCCAACTCTCCTCAAAGCAGCCGGCAGTTTTTTTTCTGGTTAAGCAATAACCATCTCTCCGGTTTTCAGACGCGTTTTCCCACCGAGCAGATTCTCAGCCTGGTTCTGTCGCAACTCGTTCAGTTCTCGGTCGTCTCCTCGGACATCTCAGTGCAGAGGTTTGCTTCGCAGGATGGAACGCATTGCGGTGGACGATCAGGGGAGCGATTCGAATGCTGGACTTGCAGGTCGGATCGGCGGACGTAATGAACATGTGGGAGAACGGAGCTGTGAGCGTTCTCCTGTCCGCTCTATATGTGTGATGAAATTACAGAAGAAATGACGCCAAAGTGTGTGTTTGTGTGTTTATTTCTTTCCAAATTAATTTTTTTGTCCAGTGGGATTCAGCTTTGGCTAAAACTTCTTCCCAGAGTACAAACTAATAAGAAAGAAACATCAGCTCATTTCCAGCCTGAGCAAAAAACGACAATTTTTAAAACAAAGTGAGTTTTAATGTTTCCGCGCGAGGAGTAAATAAATATCCCAGCGTAACGCCGTGTTCTCGGGACACTAACGCGTAGCGGGGCGGATCCCTCAAGAGAGTCGCTTCATATCCTTTATTAGACAACCCGGTGGATTTAGTGTACCTTTAAAATCTGTTATTTATTGTTATTTTTGCGTTATATAATTGGGCCTCTAGGACCGCCGGCTTTGCCTTCCAGCCACATTTACGTTATGCGTTCCTCTGAGAAGCTGAACGCCACAGCGGTGCGCTAGCTCGCACTCGCACGCTGCACGCCGACGGTTTTTCATACAGATCTACCCGAGGGACACCGTGTGGATCTATCAGCTGAAGTTTCTCTCTCGTTATGGTTTATGGGCGTTAATTAGCAGGTGCGGGAAGATCTAAAAGTTTGAAATCGTATAAATCAGCGGACTGGAACCGCCAAAGTTTATATTGTTTTTATTTATATACAATCAGACCATTCGTACTACTTTTATTTATTTAGATTTTATTTAGTAGGTTTTTCTATCCAACCACAGGATAGAAAAAAAGCCTTTCCACTGCTGCTCCACTGAAAGAGTGAAATGATAGTATAAGAAAGAAATTTTTTTCAACCCTACCTTACCTTACCCTCCTACCTTACCTTACCTTACCCTCTTACCTTACCTTACCCTCCTACCTTACCTTACCTTACCCTCCTACCTTACCTTACCTACCTTACCTTACCTTACCTTACCCTCCTACCTTACCTTACCTTACCTTACCTTACCTTACCTTACCTTACCCTAACCTTACCTACCTTACCTTACCTTACCCTCCTACCTTACCTTACCTTACCTTACCTTACCTTACCCTACCTTACCTTACCTTACCCTCCTACCTTACTACCTTACCTTACCTTACCTTACCCTACCCTACCCTACCTACCTTACCTTACCTTACCCTCCTACCTTACCTTACCTTACCCTACCTTACTTACCTTACCCTCCTACCTTACCTTACCTTACCTTACCCTCCTACCTTACCTTACCTTACCTTACCTTACCTTACCTTACCTTACCCTCCTACCTTACCTTACCTTACCTTGCCCTACCCTACTCCACTCTAACCTTAGCTTGCCTTACCTTTCTTTACTTTGGCATACCTTACCTTACCTTACCTTACCCTACCCTACCCTACCTTACTTCCCTACCCCACTCTACCTTACCTTACCTTGCTTTATTTTGCCTTACCTTACCTTACCTTAGTTTACCTTACCCTACCCTACCTTATCTTACCTCACTTTACCCTACCCTACCCCCACTCTACTATACCCTTACCTTACCTTACCTTACCTTACCTTACCTACCTTACCTTACCTTACCCTACCCTACCTTACCTTACCTTACCTTACCTTACCTTACCTTACCTTACCTTACCTTACCTTACCTTACCTTACCCTACCTTACCTGACCTTACCTTACCTTACCTTACCTTACCTTACCTTACTCTTTAAATTAACTTATCCACTGTTTTAGGACCTCTGGATTTATTCTTCCTCTTTTGTAGGTTTTGGTTAATGCGGTTGACTAACTGACTATTGATAAAGTCTGAGCTCCTAAAACATTACAATTAGCATCATAGATTTTATTTCAGCTAACTGAATTTTTATTTATTTTTATATCTATGTACCCTAGATATGTTAAGCCTGAATAAATAAAAATAAATCAACAAAATAAATAAACAGTGTCACTCATTCAGTCTTCAAACTCCGAGTAAGCGCCTTTACATGATGTCGACCGTCGGACTGGAGTGAACGTTAGCGTTGGGGTGGTTGATGGATGGGACCTGCAAGAGTGAGCTATGCTAAAATATGGATTGAAGAGAATGCTGTCATAGCCTCCTGTAAAAGGCTCTGGACTTCTCGGGGCTCTCTCTCATGGGGCCCGTGAGAAGCTGCTTGCATGTCCCCCTCCTGCCCTCGCTTGCAATTTGTCATCTGCGGTGACAGGCTTCAAGATTTTTTACTTTAAATGGCGGATGTGTAACCTGACAGGCTGTCATTTCCGCCCTGTTCGCTCACCTCATGCTAAATACTTTTATCCAGAGATCTCGAATTCACATGTAAAAACAAGTTAGGAAACTCCATCAGATTGAGCCTTCAGAAAGGTCAGGAGATTTCAGAAGCTTGTCTTTTTATTCTTTTTTTTTAATTTATTTATTTTTGTGAAAGATGGACTTCATGACACTGCAAATTTTACTGCAAAAATGTTCATCAAAATCGATCCTTTTAACAGCAACAGTCGGTTATATCGGTTAGGTATGTGATGTTCAGAAAAAAACATCATTTCCACTGTAACAGAAACGCGACATTAACTAGCTTTTAGCTAACTGATTAAGTGTCCTTAGAAGTGGGTGGGATTTGATTAAGTGTCCAGAAAATGGGGTTAAATTTTATTGAGAGCTTTTTACACTCGATTAACTCCTGCCCACTTTTAAAGCCACTTGATCGAATCCACATCTCAAAGTGTTCAATTTAATACACTCAATTTAAAAAAAAATGTATATGGTACTTGATTAAATCCCAGCCACTTTCTGGATATTTAATTAAACCCCACCCACTTCTTAGCCCAATTAATCAAACCCTGCCCACTTCTTAGGCTACTTGGTCAAATCCCCTCACTTCTTAGGCTACTTGGTGAAATTCACTATACCTACACTGTATATCTAATATACACCTGTATGTTCTTGATGATCATCACCCTGTTCCAGTTTCTGTCCCTCTGAAGACATGAGAAAGGCTTCATTAAGGTTTTTTTTAAACATTAATTTACTCTATATTTAATGTTCTCTTTTAAAATTAAAGCTGTCTACAAACCAGCCAAGGCCTAACATCTGCTCTTAACCCTTTCCCTGATTCCACATAGATATTTATTCTTCCACATCTCCATTTCTCTCCACCGAGCGACAGACAAACAAGTTCCTCAAAGCCACCGTCGTCTATTAACGCTAATCTGACCTTTTCCAGAATGACAGAAGCCGTATAAAACAAACGGAACGAGAGTGTGTAAAAGTGTGAGTGAGAGAAGGAGAGAGAGAGAAGAGAGAGAGAGAGAGAGAGAGAGAGAGAGAGAGAGAGAGAGAGAGAGAGAGAGAAAGTCGGCTAATGAGATTTACGTTTCTAAGCCGGTGTCTTTTCCTCTCAAAGGCTAAATCATGGGCTCAGTCAGTCTTGTATTAACCCTCATTTTAAATCACTTACGGGTGAGCAGAGGTCCAGATCTCAGCTAACACACGCTAACCAGACCCTCTGTCACGCCTCGGGCTTCAATTTCCGTTGACTGAAAGGAAGTGCAACATTGAGACGATTTTGAAAATCCAATTTATCAGCCATCAGCAGCGGGGCTTCAGTGAGGTCGCATTTTTTGCGACGTGAATCGAACCTGCCATTTCTGCCTTCCACATGTGTCTCGGGTACTGACATTTTTTTTTCCAGCACACTTTCATACTGAAAAAAACCTGTCATGTTAATTTTCAATCGAGGTCAAAAAAGCAGACATGGCAACGTATCGATTTTTCTCTTCGCATCTTCGTCTTTTTTTACCCTTTCACTCTTGAATATGAAAAAAGCGTGTTAACAGGACCTAAAATTGGGCATGGAGCAGGGCCAGAGCGACAGGCCTGTAAAAGGGCACCGGTCGCAAAGCCGCTCCGGAATCGGAAATCAATACGGCAGCAAAAGCTTCGGCTTAGCTGGTAAAAAGAGGTTAAATGGGAGTGCACTACAGACGAGCCAATTCCCCCGCCGTGACCTCCGGGTGATGTCATTACTTATACACACAAAAGGCCTGGAATTAATGAAAGCTCCGTCTCTCTGTCTGCCTGCACAGCTTTCCTACACGCTCCATGTTTTAACTTCTTCCTCTAGTGGGAATGCAGCGACTCTGGCTTTGTGTGTGTGTGTGTGTGTGTGTGTGTGTGTAAGAGACTTATTTATAAAATGGAGTAAAACCTCAGGACGTAATGTTTCCGCGAAGACCTAATGACGCAGTTAATTATTTTCCTATAACAGAAATACACACACAGTATTCATTGAAAAGAACACCATGGAGTGCATTTTATCAGTTTATTGTTACTTACATCCCATAAAGATTTTTCTCTTTTTGTCTTAAAGATGTCAGAAATGTTAAAGTCACAGATTAGCCCTCTGACTGACACTGGAGACTCCTTTCACAGATGTTTCACTGCTCTGTGTGTGAGCAGTTGCTTAAGAAATGATGAAATATCAGAGAATATTGATTAATGTCAGAGCTGCTGTTCTAGAAAATCCCTCCACACCTCCTGACCAATCAGAATCCAGAAGGAAATCATATTTTCAAAAAATTATTTTCTAGATTTAAAATCTGGAAAATCCATCCACACCTCCTGGCCAATCAGAATCCTTTTAGACACACTGCGCATCACTGCGTATCACTGCGCATCACTGTAATTTGCTTACATACATTTAAAATAGCAATCGTAAATAAATAAAAAATGCAATTAATGCATTATTGTATAAAGAATTGACTTTTTATATAAACAATGCTATACACATTTATATTAAAATTTATATAACGAATGGACGGGGAGAAAGGGATGGGATTTGATCCTAGGTTTTGGAAAATGGGTGGAATTTAAACATCAGTCCCGAAATAAATTGGCGGAATTTGATCGTATGTCCTGGGAAATAGACGGGATTTGATCATTTGTACTAAAAAATAGACGGGATTAGTTCATGTGTCCTGAGAAATGGACAGGACTGGATCATGTGTCCTGAGAAATAAGCGGGATTTGATCGTATGTCATGGGAAATGGACGGGATTTAATCATGTGTCCTAAGAAATGGACGAGATTCAATCATGTGTCCTAAGAAATGGACAGGATTTGATCATATGTCATGAGAAATGGGCGGGATTTGATCTTGTGTCCTGGGAAATGGGTGGATTTGATCATATGTACCTGGGAAACGGGTGGGATTTGATCATATGTCCTGGAAAATGGATGGGATTTGATCATATGAAATTCGGAACGCTGAGCCTACAGTTTATCCAACTTTTAAAAATTATTATAAAGAATAAAATTTTAAGAAATGTTAGCACGACCCGTCGGTCGATCCATAAAAAAAAAATCAGAACAAGGACGGAGAGCAGGTGGATCAGTCACCCGGAGTTTTTTTTGGCACGAACGATCAATAAAAGAAGGAGCGGACTTTAAGGCATGGAGGCGTATTAGCTTGATGGATGACGTCTTCCGTCTCCGACGCTCCCATCTGTTACGCGCAGCACGTCAATTACGACATATTTTAATCCGCTGCAATATTAAAGATGATGAACAATGTGCACTTTAGGCAGAAAGAAAAAAAGAAGAAAAAGGGAGAAGGAGGCGGAGACAGATGGAGGGACGAGTCAGGGAGGGACCGATCGGGAGTTTAGATATGAGGACGAGTGGCGGAGTGAAGTCGTGGCAGGAGGTTTGCCTGTTTTTTTATGCCATGTCAGGTACGTCTCTCAGGAAATGCTTCATTTTGTCAATTAGTACTAGAATTTTTTTTATTTTAATTTTGTCTCCCCACCTCAAATGTTGTCCACAAGGGAAATGTGCCGCTCTAAGGAGTGTATCCAGTACATTAATGCGAAAACTTAATTAAGAGAACAGTAGAAAGCCATTATAGGTACACTGGAATTAGCCAGTCAATCTCCACATCTAAATTGAATTTTTTAGCTGGCAATAGTTCCCATCGAGTCTCATCTGGAGATCCAAGCATGACCTCCTGGGTTCAATTTGGGATGTGGTGAACACACATAAAAGATGTACACATATATTAGCAACGATAGAGAAGTCAATTAAGAAACTGCTTGTGAAATCCAATTAAAAGTCTTCAGACAATTCCAGCCCCTCACCTAAGCCACCCACCTCCCTACCTCGCCGTAATGAAGACAAGGCGCAAGATGAACCACCAGGGGGTCCAAATGGGCTTTCTGAAGACGTGTGTTTCTTTTTTATTGTCTCAAGAGTTGAAAACAAGTATTATTGACTTTCCAGCTAAATGAAAAGACCCACCATTCCTACCCCTACCCAGGAAAAAAACCCCTCCACACTCTTTACTATCCCTTCCCTTGTTTACTATCTGTTTCTTTCTTTGGTGGTAACGACATTCGAAAGAAGAACCAAATAATATGGTTTGTTATTAGATTAAACTCGGTAATGAACAACTTAATGGACATCTTGTTAAATCGCATTGTTCTTTTTTTAATGCGGTCACTGAAGATGAACGAATGATTCTATTTAAAAAAAAAAAAACCCCTCACAGCGGTATCCCTCATTGTCGTTCTCGTCCCGTCCGCCGCCTTGTAATTACCCTTGGCCTCGACACAGACGCGTGTCAGAGAAAAGAAGACGGTGTGTACGTCCTTGGCTCTGCTCACACGTCAGCGTCCTCGCCGTTATTACAATCGATCAGCGGCGAGACCTACTTAATTATGGGCGGCCGTAGGGGTACGGGCTTTAATTTGAGCAGCAGGTAATTCACAGCGACAGAGTCAGACGTCTCTCAGAACGCTGGTGTCTTAATAAGTCTAACGGGCCGCAGTGTTCTTCTTTAGCTGCACACACACACACACACACACAACGAGACGTGCAATTTCCACCCGCTAGCCACATCATCATCATCATCATAAACGGGTACGCACGCCAACTTTGTTTCTCCTCCGAGAGAAGTCTAACGTAATGAAGACCTGATTAAGTTTATTCCACACCGCCGTCCCAGCACAGCCTTCACCCGCGCGAGATGGCCGCCGTACATGAGGCTTATTTAATTATCTCTGTGCGCTGTTAAAGCCGGGCGGGAAGTCAGCAGGCTTTTAAATAGGACATGAGGTTCTCTTTAACTTCCTATATGAAATTACATGGGAAAAAAGCAATATGGAGTTTTTACATTAAAAGCAAAAAAAAAATAAAGATTAAAAATTCTTAAATTCTTATTTTTTATAAGTGGGTTCTGAAAAAAATACCTAAAAAATACCTTTATTCAGCGCTTTGTCCTGCTTAGGGTTCCGTCAGCCTGGAGGATCGTCTCCAGATGATATGAAGCATCGGTGTAGGAGATTTTAGTAAACGTCAGGAAGCCATGAAACTATTTACACACCTCATCGTAATGAAATAATAATAATCACATGGTTTACTTTACATTTCCACCATTGAACAGATGCTTTTATCCAGAAAAACTTACATTTATCATTTTTTTTTCCTTTATCCATGGTGTAAGGGCCTTGCTCAGGGGCCCAGCAGTGGCAGCCTGGTGGTGCTGGGAAATCCACAGTCTAACACTGTAACCACTCAGCTACCATTTTTCTATTTTTCAGAAAACGCATCCATTTTTATTTATTTTTTTATTTATTTTTTGTTTTTCTATTAAAAACAAACCCCCACCATAAACAAAGCGCTGTAATCGACCCCTGCAGTGAATTAGTCCCACATTAACATCGTAATTTTATTTTCTGAAGGTAACCTAATAAAAATAAATGAAATCATGCTTACATGAGTTATTATTTTAATAAATATATAATAAAATAAGGAAGGAACAATTTTCACATGGAGGTTTTTGTAATTATGTAAAACAATCGGAAACACTGAAAAAGGACACCTTTAATTAATAAATTATTTTTATTTAAAAACAACAACTTATTATAATATTTAAAACAAGTTTCCTTATTTTAACTTCCTATCAACTAAAGCGGCTTTTTAAAAGCATAAAAATAATAATCAGCACATTGTGTTCATTTAAAACAAATCGCTAAAAATAAAAATAAAATGATTGTATAACTTTTAAAACAGGTCACGTCACCCGAATATTACAGGAAGGTAAATTTAAGGAACCACTTTTATTCAATCTTATACAATTTTTATAAAAATAGAATGAATAAATAAACAAACTCAAACTAACAGACAGGACACGTCTGGCTTGTTTAAAAATTCAATAAAAAATTAATTAAAAATTACAATAATTTTTTTTTGTCATGTGTAAAAAAAATATTTAGTTAAAAAAATGTTATTGTAATAAATATTTGATATTAGTTTTATATTAGTGTAATAAGTGATTAATAAATGAATAAAAAAAATATTAAATTAAAACTATTAATAAAATTTTATTTTTAACAATTTTAAAAACTGTTTTAAAACCCAACAGATTAAAGTTTAGCCGAATTTATTTTCCCGCCACAAACCGTCCGCGATGCCCCGATAAATAACAACCTCCTTCTTTTTTTTATTTTTTACTGAGAGGAAATGAAGAAGCGTCGACACGTGTGTTTAACTCCTGCAGATGTTAAAGTCAAGAAATAGAAACAGATGGTTTTTTTTTTTGTTCTCAGCCTAAAAGTATTTTTTTTTAATAAATTTTACGGATATATTTAAGCATTTTTTACATTTTACATTTTTTTTTTTTTGTAAATTTCCCCCAAAATTCCTAAATATCTTTTTTTTTATCTGGTGTTTTAAAAGAATCTTCTCCCCTCCCCTCCTCTGCTTCTCTTCTCCCCTCTCCTCATATCCTCCCATCCTCTTTTCCTCTTCTCCTTATTTCCTTTTGTCCTCTTCTCCTTTTTGTCCTTTTTCTCCTCCTCCCTCATCCCCTTTTGTCCTCTTTCTCCTCTTTCTCCTTTTTGTCCTTTTCCTTTTTCGCTCCTCTCCTCTCCTTTTTCTCCTCCTCCCTCATCCCCTTTTTTCCTCTTCTCTCTTGTTCTCTTCTTTCCTCTCCTTTTTTTCCTTTCCTCTTCTTTCCTGTCCTGCTTCAAGCCTGGGGAAAAACACACACACACACACACACACACTTACAGACACACACACACCCTTGTCAAGCTCAGGTCAGCTACTGTGCCGTAGCCGTTTTGGCCTTGAGCTTTGGACAGCACTGAGCAGCGTCTCTCACACTGCAGCTAAATTATTAAAGAAATGTACACGGGTTCTACAGCCGGAACTCTGATATTCTAATACTCGCAAATCTCTACAGCCAACACACACACACACACACACACACCTCACACTTCATTAGGATTTTACACAGGGTATTAGAATGAAGGACAGTCGGATGAGACGCGCTCAGGATCGATAGCGTCTCCTTTCATATGCTAATGTGTTGCAGCAGGAAGTGACTGGCGGATATACGCGTATGGGATAAAGCGCTAGTTACACAGACCGCGGCGAGTTCTCAACCAGCACCGGACACACAGCTTTCATTACGGGTCTAAAACACACACACACACAGGCAGAGAGAGAGAGAGAGAGAGAAGTGACAGAGACAGGACTATAAAGGGAGAGAGAGAGAGAGAGTGAGAGAAAGAAAGAAAGAGAGACAGAATGAGCAAGAAGGAGAGATAGATAGGAAGAGAGTGTGAGAGACAGAGACTAAGTGAGAAAAAGAGGACTGTGCTGTGCTAGATTTTACTCCTGTCTCTCTGTCTAAATCTTTTTTTTAAGGTCTCATCTTGCACATCTTTCTATCTTTCTTTACTTCTTTTTTTCTTTCTACCCCCCCCCTCTCTCTCTCTCTCACTCTTCATCATGTTTTATTAAATCCTTAACTCGGATATTCTTTAAACTCGAACATGGAAGACAGAGAGAACGAGAGCGAAAGAGAGAGCGAGAGAGAGAGAGAGAATAAAAGACGGAGAACGAGGATGTGAGGCGACAGCAAGGACAAGTCTCTCAGCGCAGCAGAAAGGCAGCCGATTGGCTGATGAATTTAATACTGTAAGTTCAGAGAGATTCTTTAGTCGAACCCGCACGGCGGGGGGTCTTTGAGAACCCGGGTCGTGTTCCCGGCTCGCCGCGCTTTGAAATTCTCTCCCTTCAATCGCACATCGATAAAAAACCAAGGATAATTTTGCCTTCGAGGTAAAAGTTGTGATGGAAAAAAAGAGAAAAAAACACACACACAAAAACTGTTTTTAATTTGGTCATCGCTTAAATCAGGACACATCAGAGCCGAAACACAAAACTGAGACGGATTTGTTCCATTTTTTTTTTTTTTTTAGGGGACATCATTCAACTCTATCATGTTTTATTAAATCTTTAACTCAGATATACTTTAAACTCAAACAGAAGAGAGAGAGGGAGAGAAGGAAAAGAGAGGGACAGGACAAGAGAGAGAGGAGACAAAAAAAGAGAATGAAATAGACAGAAAAAAGAAAGAAAAGACAAGAAAGAGAAAAAGAGAAGAAAGAGAGAGAGAGAGAGAGAGAGAGAGAGAGAGGAGAGCGAGAAGAAAGAGAGGGACAAGGACAAGAGCGAGATAGTCAGCTAGAAAGAGAGAGAAAGAAAAAAGAGGAGAAAGACAGACAGATAGAGAGAGAGGGAGAGAAAAAAAGAGAGAGAAAAAAGAGAGAGAGAGAGGAAAGAGAGAGAGAGTCAGAGGACAGGAGAGAGAGAAAAACGAAGAAAGCAGAAAGAGAGAAAGAAAGAGAAAGCAGGACAAGAGAGACAGAGAAAGGGAGAGAAAGAGAGAAGAGAGGGGCAGGGTGAAAGAGAAAAAAATAGACAGAGAGAGAGAGAAACGAAAAAAGAAAGAAAGAAAGAAAAAAAGAAAAAAAAGAAAGACACGAAAAAGACTAAGTGAGGAAAAGAAAACCGTGCTGTCCTTTTTTTCACTTTTTACACCTCATTTTTTCCAGGTCTTATTTTGCACACATTTTTCTTTCTTTCTTTCTTTCTTTCTTTCTTTCTTTCTTTCTTTCTTTCTTTCTTTCTCTCCCTCTCTCACTCTCTGTCAGAAAACTGAGACATATTTAGTCTTTCGGCTCTGGCGACACTTTTTGAGCTGCTTTTTGTAAACAGGTTAAATATGTAACGGGAAACGCTTTACGTCACGGATTTGTCCACACCTGTAATAATTCCGCAGACGTTACCCCTCAAGTCACAGCTCCCGGAGGAAGATTCCGGCGAGGGAGCGGCGGCACGGCACTGCACTGCACTGCACGGCACGGCACGGCACCGCCGCTTTAATGCCAAATTGTATTAAAGCCGAGCCCAAGCTATAAATCTCATAAATTATTAAGTCTATAGAGTAGCGCAGTTTAGTGCATCCACATCCAACCTGCTCGCCATGTGTGTGTGTGTGTGTGTGTGTGTGTGTGTTTTTCTCCTCTCTCTTTTATTTCAGTAGCTCTTATTAGTCTTAACCCACCAGGGACGTAATATCAGCAGATGTAATTGTGGGGATTCGCTTTCCAAATTCTATCAACCTCTCATCACAAAGTTCTCTCCAAACTCATAAACATTAAAAAGCCATTACTATTTCACTGCTCCCGCTCTCCAATTGGCAGGAAACACCTGCAGTGTTTTTTTTTTTACCTTCTCCTCCTTTCTCTCGTTCTTGCCCCGGAGCTGTGAACCTTACAGGCAGAGACGGATTTTGAACAAAAACCCTTCTAAAAAAGAAAAGAAATCTCGCTCTGCTAATCAAACTGGCATTTATTTAAGAAGTTCATCTCTCTGCATGGGCATTTTGATTCCCTTTTCTGCCCCAAAGGCAAGTCGTCAATGGCAAAACAACCCCACGCTTTCCTTTGGCTTTGTCTTCTTCGTCTCTTTTTATCGCAGGCAGCGGACTCGTAATCGCTGTAACAGGAATCTCTGCACCGCTTCACTGTCAGCCGTGTTGTTCATCACACGTCCAGCTCGGGAGGAAATAAACCAAGATAAGGGAATGTAGTGAGCGCAAACTGTGAGCTGACCACACACACACCAGTGTGCATGGACGTCTGGTGATGGACAGACTTCGAGCGCTTGCTTATATGCCTCATGTCCGTCAATCACTCATGAGTGGCCCACTGAATCAATCCACAGAAAACTTTCCCCAAAACGAAAACTTTAGTTTTGGGTTTGATTGCAGGCGTTCATGTCACACACACACACACACACACACACACACACAAAACGATTACAGTGAGATGAGAGTTAACACAAATTTTCTGTACCACTCTACACACACACCCTAAAGACTCCCAAGTGTCCCCACAAACATTCATAGGAACTATTAAATCCGGCACTCGGCAACACACATCACTGGCTAACAAACACCACTATCAAACACCACACACACTTACATACACAGAAATACAAACAGTGTTTAATACACACACACACATACACCACCACTGAACACTAAACACAACACACATTTACTAACCCAGTAACACAAAACGGTGTTCATAACAATGCTGTCCACTGAAACTCTACAATCATACAACACACATATTTACTTACATCGTAACACAAGACAGTGTTACACACCGCACACATTATCACTGACCACCAAACACAATAAAACACCACAAGCACTCACTTAAACAGTAACACATAACATCGCCTGCTGAGGGGGTCGCTGTTTGGATGCTTGTTGAGACTTGCAGACTTTAGATTTGGGAAACCATGAAGACGTCTTTAACACTTTTGTCTTTGTTACTTCAGGCGTGTCAGTGTCCATATTTGACTCTTTCTGTCCCTTTTTTGTTGTTTGTTACAAAACTGCCCTCTCAACCTCCTTCCCTTCCTCCCTCCTAATCCCCCAGTCCTGTAACGCCACCATTTGCATGATGATATGCATCGAGCGATACTGTAGATTTACACCGAGGCTTTGGTGCAGATGTGAGATCGGAAGCAAATTGCTGCCCTTATCCCATAATCTCAGCCTGAGCTTGTGCTAATGTGTTTGTTCCGATTTATGCCAAGTTATTTTTCCTCCCTTCTATCTGTCCGTCTTGTCCATCCATCGCCTGCTTGGCTGTTTATCGAAATGGCCTTCGAGTGGTAGCGTATCGTCTTCCAAACTCTCTCCCTCACTCTCTCTTTCTCTCTCTCTGCTGATAGCAGATTGGTTGGTATGTAATCCACATCTTTATCTGGCCCCTTGGTCACAGACCTGATACCCATCAGCCTCATCTTAATGCCAGGAGAGACCTCTGTCTATCTTTCTGTCCATCTGCATGATGAGGTCAGGTTATGGCAAACTGTTGTCGGGGTCATTTCCTCCTCTCGCTCTATCCATCGCTCACTCTTTCTTTCTTTCGCTCACGGCCACGAGTCTCTCCGATGTCCACTAGTAATTGTTGAGAATGTTTTTCTTCAGTCGGGAGCGAGTAGCAAAAGCGTTTTCGAATGGCCAGCTGCTGATGGAGAGGTCCATTCTGAACCGGACCTCCCGCCAACCAACTTCTTTCAGCCCTGGTTAAACTCTCTCTGAAATCTCTCTAGAGTTAAAACCTGCCTAGAAGAGCTTATAAAGACTTTTTTCCACTCCCAGAGTGTTTGGACCAGCAGAAAAAAAGACAGAACACGAACAGTCATTTGATATTCTGGGCCGGCCCATAATGAAAAGCACAGGCTTACAGCCGGTTGCGCCAAACGGCATGCCAAACGTAGCGAATCGGATATGTCCCATTAGAGCCACAAGTTGCACGCAAGTCCCAGGTTTGACTTGAAATAACATTTAAAAGTGTCCTCAATGAAAAGAAAACAGAGCAGCAATTAAATCTGTCTGGATTTATAGCCAATTCCCTACACATGATTTAGGGCGGTCCCTCCTGAGGTCCACCAGGAGTCGTCAGAGTCTACAAAGCAACTATAAAGTTGATGTAGGTGCCTGTTATGGCAGGTGAGGGAAAACAGTTTGGCTGTCAGTTAACCATAACAACACAGCACAGATCCAGAGTAGAGGGTTTAACACAAGACCTGGCAGTCAGACAGCCAAGTGGCTCACCAGTCCAAGTGCCAAAAGTATTGGAAAACCTGCCCACCACATTCATCTGTTTTTATTTTTATTTTTATTTTTTTTTCTATTTATAACGTTGTCTCACATGTCCTAAAACACTTCTGGAAAGTCTTTCCACTAAATTGTGTCATGTGAAAGTGTGGATTTGTGTTTATTCAATTCCAATAGTATAACTGAAATCAGACACTAATGTTTAAGTGAGGAGGTCTGGGGTCAATGGGTGTTTCAGTTCATCCCAAAGGTGTTCAATTTAAAGAGGTTGAGTCAAAATAATCAGGACAAAACATCCAGAACAGCAGTGTTTGGGTTCTCCTATATCTATGCATTATAGGAACTTTGTGGAACAGTTTGAGGATATAGGGGTGTGCTGGTGAGTTGTCTACATATTTTTGGCCTTATAGTCCACCATTGAGATGACACCGCTTTCTTTTTCTTCTCAATCCATTTAGTCCTTTGGTTCCTTCTTTGGCTCACACCCCTCCTATTTTCTTTCCTCTCTATGAGCCTGACCGTTTCAGAGAGTTCACACAGTCCATGTCTCTGGGGTGTAGAGATGACGTTGAGGTCCCTGGGGCGCCGACACGTCAGAATCAAAACTCCTTGTCTGAATCCCACAACTGAGATCTTTCCAGCAAGGTGTTGCTATCGATCACCACACTTGTACGGATGAGTATGAAAGATGGCGCCCAGACTTGTTTGTAAGGTGTTATGTTTTTATCGTTCCTCAATTTTTTTTTAAAGAAAAATAATTTCTTTCATGCAACTCCACGAGCAGATATATCATACATCACTTATGGAAGAGAAACCAACTCGGAAGCCAGCCCTGGAAATCACTCTCGTGTCAGAATTTGATTTCCTTGACAGAATATACGAGTCGGAGACAGCAAGCGAACGCAACGGTTAGTCATTTCTCTTAGCGAAAGTCAATCTTGTACTTCTGTCCCAGAGCAACACTGGCGTGTTTGTGATGGGAAATTATTCAGCGAGGCCGTGCTGATCGATGCGGCCGCTATAAAGATTAGTTTGAGGCTTGATGACTGAATGGTTGGCAAAACAGGAGCCATTAGCGTGCCGGGTAACTGTTCGTTTTTCTCTCGTGGCAGGTCAGATAAGCGAGTGTGTGTTCTGGGTGATGAGTGGAGCGGCGCTCGCCCTGAAATGTCAATCAGTGCACTTCATTAGTTTGCCACATTAACTGATGGGCTCTGTATAGAAATACGTGTTTGTGTGTGTGTCCTTAGTGATAGTGACAGTACTGTTGCATAGTTGTGGACTTCAATGACATCATAGAAAAAGTACTAGTTACCAGATACAAGTTTTTATACACTTACAGTCCCTTTTTAGAGAATAATTTCATTCTGGATTTAGTTCATGTCATAGCATCGAATCTGCACTGTTAAAGGTGCACAACAATATTGTTTGGTCTGTTGTTGATAAGTGCCCTGTTGTTCTAGTGCTACTTGATCTCTCGGTCAGTGGACTTGTTTACCTCTACTACTTCTGTCTCTTGTGGTATGCCACAAAGCTCCGTTCTCAGGCCCATTTTATTTACACTGTACATGCTGCTCCTTGGGTTGATTATAGCCATGCATAAATGCTTTAATTGACTGCATTAATGATATTAAGTTATGGTAAGAGCAAAAATTTTTCACCTTAATTTAGAGAGTCTGTACCTTTGGGGCAGCACGGTGGCTTAGTGGTTAGCACCGTTCCCTCAGAGCAAGAAGGATTTCAAGGGTTCAATTTCAGGGGCCTTTCAGGGCCTTTTTGTGTGTGAAGTTTGTATGTTCTCTCCCTGTGCTTGCCTGTGCTTGCGTAGGTTTACTCCGGGTTCTCCGGTTTTTCCTCCCACATTACAAAAACATGTATGTTAGATTGACTTGTGATTCTAATTTGCCAATAGGAGTGAGTGTAAGCGTGTGTGTGGCCCTGTGATGGAACTGGCGACCTGTCCAGGGTGTCCCCCCTCCTACCTTTCACCCTTTCAGAGACGACTTGGATAGGACTCCAGCAAATCATCCTGTGACCCCAGGAGTCCCTAGGAAATAAGCAGAGTATAGAAGATGTATAGAACGAATGAATGAGTCTGTAACGAATGAATGAGTCTGTAACTCCTAATTTTAATTTACTGACTTAAAACAACTGTCAGAAATTTGGGGTGTGACTTTTTGATAGTAGCCTAAAATTTGATAAACAAATTGTAGTAAAAGCTAGCTTTTTTTTAAGCGACGTTTTTTCGGCCAAGCAATGTCATACCATTCCTAAATCGCTAATGTAAACTCCCAAATTCTCTGTTCATGTCACCGGGTTCCAGTTTCATTTTAAAACTTGATCGTTTGTTTTTTAAGCTCTGCGTGGCCTTGCCCTCTGCCTTGCCCTGGCCTGGGCTTGCCTCTGCGTGGCCTTGCCCCAACTTATGTAACTGAAATGCTAGCTTTTCGTCAGCCAAACAAAGTTTTGAGGTTAAGAAATCAATTTTTTGCTGGAAGTCCCAAGGTCAAGTAGAACAATGGGATAACTGGTCTTTTCCTGTGGCTGGACCTGAGCTCTAGAACAACTTCCCCATACGCACTATAACTGACCTCGGCCTTTTTAGAACTAGGCATAAAATATAGTTATTTAGACTTGCTTTTAATATTTTGCAAAGACAGACGAACATGACAGACAGACAGATAGATAGATAGATACTTTAGACAGATAGATAGATAGATACTTTAGACAGACAGATAGATAGATAGATAGATAGATAGATAGATAGATATTATATAGATAGTATATTTCTTTTATAGTGTACAAATAAATATCCGTACATATGTAAAATAAATAAATAATCACAATTGTACTTTGTACATCATTATAGCATGAAGTGGAATGAATTTTAATATTTTAATAATTAAGAATTTGTTTAATTATTGAATTAATGATTTCATTTCAACAATGAAACGAAAAAAAATAACAAACAAAATACATGAATATATAATAATTGAGGTTTTTTTTCATTAAAAAAAAAGAAAATTTGGTTCAAATAAATTCATTTAAATAAATTAATAAGTTCATATATATCAAATATATCAATACAGTGACTTCAGTGGTAAGAGAATAAAAAAACCTATAAATCCTCTAGTGTAACTTTAAAAATTAGCATATATTACATATGTAGCAGTTAGCGTATAGATTTCTGCGCTGGTGTGAAATGTCAAACACGGCTAATGTGCAGAAAACCACATTATCATTTTTTTTCTTTTATTGTCTGATGAAAAAGGGACGAGTGTATGGGAGACCTAAGAAAAGGGAGTGCGCTTTCTCCCCCTCCATCTCCTAGGAAACACAGACGTGACTTTGTAATTGCTTTCATTTTCCTGAAGCAGGGAGAAAAAACGTAGCGCCACAAATTGAATGAGTACTGAGGAGCAATCGGGGTGAGGCTTCCTCCATCTCCAAGGTAATTTACCAAATTACTTCAGTCACTTCCTGCAGAAGATCATGACAATGTCGACTCACGCCGTTCATGTCCTTGGACTCTGAATTTAAGTTCACATCAAAAAATGGGGCATCACGCATGACACGTGGGACATAGCAAATGTTGGCTTCAGACTTCAAAGCTTTTATCTGATTAATCATTCAGAACTTCATCGGCAGGGAAGTTTCTCTCATTATAAGCTGTGTGTTTGCGTTGGAGGGGTGTGAGTAAGTGTGTGTTAGTGTATAATGTTGAGGTGGTGATAATGATGTTGATGGTGGTGGTGGTGTTGATGATGATGATGGTGGTGGTGATGATGAGGAAGAAGAGGAAGGTAATGTGAATCGTATGTGGATCTGATTGCTGTGATTAAAAACAGATTATATTTGGTGCCACATTCAGTAACATTTCTTTCTTTCTTCCTTTCTTTCTTGTTCTTTTACTTATTAATAAATTGTCATGGTTGGTGTTTCTCAGGGCTCCTCAGGCCTGGCATAGGACGTATCTTGTCTTTTGTTGGACTCTGAACGCTGGACTCCAAATGCTGGACTTCAAACGCTGGACTCAGAACACTGGACTCTGAAAGCTAGATTCTGAATGCTGGACTCTGATCTCTGGACTCTGAACGCTGGACTCCGAACGCTGGACTCTGAATGCTGTGTTTTGAACGCTGGACTCTAAATGCTGGCCTTTGAACTCTAGACTCTGAATGCAGTAGTAACCCCAGGCTCTCTGCGCCATTTTGTCTGCTCTTCATCTGCTTCACTCTGACCTCCTGCAGCTCCACCCCTCACTGTTTTCTTAAGAGGTTTTTATCTCACCTGTTCTGCTGAAGAACTCCGTTCCTGAATCTCATTCTTTTCCCGCACCCAAACGAACACTACGCTGTCTGTTATGTGGTGCAGATAATATGAATCAGACAAAAGCACCGTGCCGCATTGTAGCACTGTAAAAGAGTGGAGACAATTGCTAAAGGCCTTAAACATGCCTGTCACACTAATACACCACTGGAACAGCCATGGTCTGACAGCAAAACAATGGCCAAACACACACACACACACACACACACAGCGGCGATTCTGCACATAAACAGCAAACGGCCATTTATGTCATCATCTCGCTCTGTTCAAAGTGACCTGATATTGAAAGAGTTATTTTTTTGGGATGTTGTGCATGCACTGCTCATAAATCACAGGCTTCCTGTTTCCATGGTGATTCATCAAACCTTGACTGGGAATATTATAGTGTTTTGGATTGCAACACCTTTAAAGACACGCAGGTTTTCCCCCCGAGGGTTTGGGGAATGAACACCAGACCCGAACGCGAGCTGCGTATCGCAGCGGGGCGCCCAGGTCGAGCTTATCCACGCTCTCGCTCTGAGAAAGAGCAGAAAACCTTCACTAACCCTTTATTAGAAACGCTCCGGAGAACCTCATCTACAGTCGCATCTGATGAACGTTTCACCCTGCATTCCAATAACATTCTTATAAAGACAAAGAATAATAAAAAACCTTTTCCTCCCTCTCCAACAAATGTGCCTTCCATGGCACCAGTCTTCACACTGGACCTCTCGACTAGCGCGCGGTCTCCTTAGCGATTTGCGTTGACGTCTTAATATCAGCTCTCTAATTCTCTACACAATAATGTAACAGGATTTCATCACAGGCTCAGGAGATGAGTAATAAAGTGGATTTGAAAGTTTTTATGATTGAGTTAAATTTTTTTTTTAAACATATAACTTTTGATATTGAACTGTGTTTCCGGTGCCTTTAAACCGTCCTTTCTTTCTTCCTTTCTTTCTTTCTTTAGATCTTTTATTGTCTTCTTTCTTTTCCTAATATTTCTTTCGTCCTTCCTTTCTTTTTTTTCCCTTAATGTCTTTCTGTCCTCAAGTCTTTTATTGTCTTCTTTCTTTCTTTACTTAATTTTCCTTTCTTTCTTTCTTTCTTTCTTTCTTTCTTCTTAGATCTTTTATTGTCTTCTTTCTTTACTTAATTTCCATTTTTTGTTTTTGTTTCTTTTCTTTTCCTTAACCCCCCCCCATGTATTTCTGTCCTCAGGTCTTCCACTCTCTTCTTTATTTTCTTAATTTACCTTTCTTCCTCTATCCCACTCTTTCTTTCTTTCTTTCTTTACTATATTTCCGTAACTGCTTATGTAATAAACTGGTTAATTATTTGTTGATTCTGGTATAAGAATCGATATTTTATGATCACTGACACTGGATTCTGCTTCCAAAAACTTAAATTAATTCATTAATAAATCTGGGTAACGGATCACATGTCTGCATGTTCGGATGGTTATTGTGTAAATTTTACTTTCGGCTGTGCCCCAGTAAAAAAAAATAAAAAAGACATAAACGCATCCTGCGCTAACAGGTCATCGTTCTGCACTCTGTCGTCTTTACGCTGATTTAACACACCTGTCTAACATCAGGAAGGATTAGCTTTTCAGCTCCTCCTGCCACTCGAGTTACAGATGAAAACCGTCCCAGAATAATAGCGCTTGCTCACCCGCAGATATCAGTAATAAACAGGCAACTTCGCAGATATTCTGCAGATATTTTTCCCTTTTTGTTGGGGCGCACCAGCAGTTCCCTAGAAGGTTGAAGCAGGTTACAGCAAATCCTGTCACTTTATTGGAAGTTATTCCATGTGATCGACATTGTCTCACTTCTCTGCAGCCCGGTCGATAACAAGCTCAAATCAAGTGAACCTTGGAGAATTCTTCTGGCACTGTTCTCTTCATTATACCCACCGTAGCCTAGATTTGGTTGCCTCATAAAAAAAAAAAAAAAAAAAAAAAAAAAAAAAAAGAGAGAGGGATGCTTATCAAAGGAGATGAATGTCGCAGACTAATGCTTTTCTCCATGCCTTCTACCTCTCCGGCTGCACGGCGAGCTAAGAAAGTGTAGGAGCTTTCATTTTCATTCAGTTTATCGGGAAGAAAAATCACCTCATTGTGTACAGAGCTATTATACCATTGTAAAATGTCAGTTGGACTTATTCGAGCAACGGCACCGCGCAATAAAGTGGGAAACAGCATACAAAGGAATGACACTGCAATAGCAACCCTTCCTTATTAGCAGCTGGTTCTGTGAAAGGCCAGAGCTTTGAGAATACTACCGCCTTATAAAAGCTACACAATGATCGAAAGGCAATTTCAGCGGTTTGTTGTACGCCTTTCGGGGCACTCGCAGGTTTTTCGAACTGTCAGGGAGAAGAAAAGAAAAAAAAAACAACCCGGTGAACCAACCAAACTTTTGTTCGTCGAAAATTTTTCTGCTAATTAGATCCTAATGAACACAATTAAGGCAATTTACTACGCCGCACTGTTGATGTAGGTACGAAGCTGGTGCTAGTCCGGGGCAGTTATAATGAAATATTACACTTTCCATCTGACAGGGAATTGCCTCCGGAATGCCCTGCACAATATTTAAGAAGAGATAATTGAAACGTGTTGGTCCTGTGTGCTTTAGAGCAAAGCTTAGGGAAGTGGAGGTTCATTGTACAAATTAAGGTTTATAGCTTGAGTTGCATTTCTGGACTTCAGGCTAACAAAACAAAGTCAAAGTTGCTGACTTGACGCTTTTGTTTCTCTCATTTAATTCTTTATGTATTTACTTTATTTTATTATTTCCGACCCACTTTACATTACAAGCCTCCGGATAGTCTTCCGCTGAACGGTTGTTAAGCGGCTTGTCATTTTGGGAGACGCACCAAAAGATATCTAAAGCGCTCATCTTTGAACAACGCTAAGGTGCGGCAGCACCGATAAGCCATGCGCTTTTAATCTCTCACGTGTCCCGTTCTACCGTCGGTAGCCATTCCTCTGAACCACTCCATCACAAATCACGCCTCGGGGGCAGTGTTTGAGATACTGATTTATTGTCGACCTTTTACGTTTTTTAAATGTCTCCATTCTCCTTGCTGAAAACAGCCCTCGACCCGAAGCCAATACCAATAACAGAGCCACCATGTTGTGATATGTCAGCTTTAATTCAGCATTATGTGTGATGAATGGAGAGCTGCGGTTAGAATAGCAACCAATCAGCTGGTGAATGAGCCAAAAAAAAAAAAAAAAATGCAAAATCACAGTCTTTTGAAGCCTTATTTAAAGCAGACTATATATAGGGCGGCATCAACAGCCAGCTTATTCATCTGCTCTGTTCTCTATTCATACGGGTCTGGGAAGCTGGTGGTAACGTCCTTGTGGCAGATGTAGTGTCTGACTTTTTCAGCTTCTGTGGCGTCATGCCTGGAAGACAGCCCTCAGAAGTTCTGCCAGATTACAGTGTAAAGGGTAGGAGGTGGTGCGTGCATGCAAGGGTGAGAGCACGGGGGTTGATTTTTAAACCTTGCCAAGTGTGTTTAAAAAAAGCCAGGCCTAATCAACTAAGCCTCAAATTCAATTATTCCACACTGAAGACATTTTGCAATCTCTGATGGCTCGAATTGACTCTCAGGGGTAATTTCTTTAGTGGACGTCTCCGTGCCAGGGCATAAAAGCGGCGGATCAGGACTCTATGTATAAACGTCTTTGAAGATAAAGAGAAAAAAAAGAGCTTAGTGTTAGTAGAACCCGGTTGATTGAACAGGAATTTGCGCTGGTTGCTTTCGCTGCTGTCCGCGCTCACATTTTAGTGACAGCATTAACAGCCTTGTACCTTGTACCATGTGAACACCTTCCAATTTTAACTTTGGTATGAATTCACTCTCCTATGGCTGAATCTTCTTCTTCTTTCTTTTTTCTCCAGGTCTATTTTTGTTGGAAAGAAACTCAGGATTTCTTCCTACCAATCATTGCATGTGATCTGCACAATTTTCCCCCAAAGATGTTGCCCCTGAACCTGTCCTTCAAATCTGCCATTTGTGTCACTTGCCTTTGGAATTACGGGTCTCTGTAGATTTATCTTGCTCTCTCTTTTCATATTATTCACTTCATTTTGAGATGCTTCACCAGCCCACCCCCACCCCATTCTCTAATATCCTTTACTTCTCAACCAGTATTTCATTTAAAGCCGACTCTTTCTTCCTGGAAAGATTTGATACCGATGATGAAGCACAATAACACTTTTGGCTTATAAATGATCTCCTGGCTGGAATCAGAACACTGCAATTCAGCGATTTCAAAGATTCTGTTGCTTTTATTTATTTATTTTAACAATTTTTTAAATCAACAAAACATCAGTGATTATAATAGTTCAGTCATATCCATTATTTAAAGTCTGTTTACAGTATAACTAGTTTATCAATATGTTTTCCAGCTACTGCCGAAGTTAAAGGTTCACAATTTCATTGCAGTGTCACAGAATTATTGAAAGTTTAAGCGGCAAACTTTTTGTAGGGTTACGTCGATACCATCACATCGATAACAAATACCGATACTTTTTTCCTGGTTCTAGCCGATACTGATAACGATACCTGTATTTTTTTAGGGACACAAAATTATTTGCTACACCGTTGGTTGCCGATTGCTAACGGTACTGCTAACGGTAACGCTAAGTCTCCGTGCTCACATTTGTGTTTTAGTTCCATATGTTTATCAGATTATTCGTATTAGAAGTATTCACTTTTGTACTTCCTTGCGGAAAATATATCGCCGTTAATGTTTGACCGCCAAAAGTGGAAACCTTTCCTGAGTTCTGGTTGCCCTTTTGCCGCATTCAGTGTTGCCAGATTGGATTGAAGCTGTCCATCCCAACCACAGAGAAAAATCTGCTCACTTTAAAAAAATGCATTTGAAATAAATGTTAGAGGTTAAATAAATATATAAACTCCTGCTGTTGTATAAAAAAGCAGCCAAAATTTTATCCAGCCCAAAGAATACCGCCCAATCTGGCAACACGTTAACCGATATCAAAAAAAGTATTGATAGCCTGCCTGCATACTAAGTATTGATAGCCTGCCTGCATACTGTTGTTTTCTGTTATTTGATTTACTTCTAGTTATGATCTTTGCTCACCGTTTATTCAACTATGACTTTTGATTTATTTTTGGCTTCGTTGAATGTTTTAGATGACATTTGTGGGCCGTCTCTGACTGGGTTGGCATCATTCATTGTGAAATATTGTCACGCCGCTGAGCCTGGCATTTTGAGTCTTTGTGCACAGAAAGTTCTGTCAGTGACTTCACACTAGGTGCTCGGTAACAAAGTGTCTCCACGTGTACGACTACGGGCCCGATACTGATACTAGTATCGGTATCTGTGCATCCCTATTTTTTGTCTTTAGTTTTATATAGTTGTCTGTTTTAATACAATAATAAGCTTAAATAATTTACATTCATAAAAAAGGCTTTTTAGCTTTAGCTGAAAAAAGTTTTTTTTTTTTTTTTTAAAAATGTGAAAGAATCCTGCAATGGCAAAGCACAGCCTTCTAACTGGACTGGCTGGGAATAACGGCCTGACTGAAAAAGATTGCACCTTTTCTGGCAAACACCACCAAAGGATGTTTGATTCAGCAGTGAAAAACTTTGAGTCCTCCCACACTGCGCTGATTCGCAGACAGAAGTTGAATTAATCAACATCGCTTACAGACGTATTCGACATCAAAGCGTGTATTAAGTCGGACCTGATCACAGGTTGCCTCAGCAGCGCCAGGCAGGTTGATGGACAGTGATTATTTAAACAGTTTCCGCTTGTATTATCAAGGCATTCTTTTATGGTAAACCCCCCCCACCGTTTTCTGGCCTTATCCCAGCCCTTGCTTTTGGCACGGTCTATAGCGAGAAGGCCTTTGCTGAACAGTGTCGTTGCCACAGAACTATCCGCTTGCTCTGCATGACACAGACCACTGCCTTGTGAGCAGCAGAATACATCTTTAGCCCAAGCAAATAAACTACCCCAAGCTATAAAGCTGCCTAGACCTCCACCGCTGTTTGTCTAATACCACGAAAGACCAGAGATTGATGCTGATTACAGATGTACTTGGCACAGACTCTTTATTTCCAGTATGACCCAGTCATGTCTGCTGTTTAATGCTTTGGTTCTATTATCAGCATGCACCAGAATATCACACTCTAACACAGAGATTAGATAATTGCAAGGAAACTTTTGTGAAACTATATTATACCCTTTCTTACCCCAGCTGGTGCTCAGTGGGACACAGTTTTACAGTTTTATCACAAATAAACAAACCATTCTCAGCTGGCTAGGTCGCTAACATTTTGTCTACAGAAACAAAAGACTAAAGGTTAATGTTGATTACAGATGAAAGTGGCCAAAACGACTGTTGAACCTAATCTGTCCAACCTGACTTCTTCTACCCCAAGAGAGCAGGATTTTCTTTAAACGCCAAAATCTTTTGGTCTACTGTCAAAGCATTGACTTTGAAAGCACATTCTTTGTGACTTTGTTTCCTTGCTAACTTTTTCGCCACACAGTTTGACGCCAACCACTGCTTTGATCAGAGCAGGACTTCTAGATCAACTAGTAAACCACGGAAAAGCTGTCTTGCCCCTCACATCTTTCTGTCCAACTGCACCAAGGACCAGAGTTGACTGCTGATTACAGTTGCACTTGACACTTAACAGCTATTTCCAGTATGACCTAATCATGGCTTCAGTCAGCACAGCGTCAGATTATTCGGTATTAGAACAGCTAGAAGTATTCTTAACGACATTTGCTATCCATAGACTGCACCTTATTACACAGTTTCCCGGCAACATGTCAATTTGCTGGCAACATCACGACCAGATAAAAAAAAAAAAAAAAAAAAAACCTGCTGCATGCAACTACTGAACAGTGTGTCACCAAGCACTATAAATCGGAGGGAAAAAATTACTTCAACTAACTGTTATTGGATAAAAAACCTTTTGGCCTTTTAACACTCTGGGGCAAAAGAACCCAAGGTTACGGCGTGGTTACAGTTGCACATGGCATGAAACAGACAGATAAACATTACTGATTATGCTTTCTGGCACAAGCATATAGAATCTTCTTCTTTTTCTCCTTTCGGCTGTTCCCTTTTAGGGGGTCCTGACAGCGAATCATCTCATCTCCACCTAACCCTATTCTCAACATCCTCCTCACTCTCACTCACAAACTTCATGTCCTGGTTTATCACATCCATATACCTCCTCTTTGGTCTTCCTCTTTACCTTCTGCCTGGTTCATTTCTAACATCCTCCTACCAATACATTCACTATAACTTCTCTTTTCATGTCCAGCACAAGCATGTCTACACATAACTCAGCTGCCTTACAAAATCTAATCACTGGCATGTTTCATTGCAAGAAGTTTTTGCTCAACTGTGTCCTTGGTACCAGGTTCTGGCTCATAGCTCAGTGTGACATGGACCACAGCGTTATCTTGAGTAAGAACTCAAGTAAATAAACTGCTAAACTGAAAAGCTGCTTAGCAATTCAGCTCCCTTTGCATAGCCACAAAGGAAGAGAGCTTAATGCTTATTACAGATGTAAATGTCACAAAACAAACCTTTACATTTCTGACATTTAGCGGACACTCTTATCCAGAGCAACTTACATTTATCCAACTGAGCAGTTCACTCATGGGCCCAGAGGTTGTAGCTTGTGGTGACGGGATTGAACCTACAATCTTTACACCAGCAGTCCAACACCTTAAGCAATGGGTTACCATTTTCCACCACTTCCCGGCAGTTACTGAGGCTTTGACCATGTTGTCTGCTTCAAAAACATAGACACTGTGGTGTTATACTTTACAGGACAGTGTTTTCTTATCGTGTAGATTCAAGGTGCTCCTGTTGCAACACTGTCTCCTGGCACCATCCAGCAAACATATAACCTCTTTTCTTTGTCAAGCTTTAGCCTCGATATTCACAACTGCTCTATTGAATAGTGTGACACCAGACACTGGAGCAGTAGTAGCTTAAATGATTAATGCTCTGGTTTGTTGATCAGAGGATCAGGGTTCAATCCCTAGCTGGACTAGCCAAGCTGCCACTGTTGGGCTCTTAACCCACAGCAAGGTTTCAGGGGCAGGGTTTTATGACGGGACCTGATCTTTGACTTCATCATCTGACCCCATTATCTGCAGTAATGTACTGATACTAGATACTGATACTAAACTATGCTAAGCTAAAAATCACCTAGCCCTCCAAATCAGTTACAAAATGCTGATTACACATTTTCTTGCCGTTTAACTGCCCTACCATGCCTCATCAGACAGCAGAAATTGGTCAGAAATTTATTGGTATGTTCTAATCATGATTTTTCTAGTCCAAACGTTACCGCAATTAATTTTGAGCCTCACTGACACCAGCTGGACTGCCCAGCGTCCTCATTATCCACAAACTGTCTTATCACTGAGTTTGACTCAAAAAACAGCCTTGACCTGGAAACGCTTATGATTTTCTTTCCAAGTAAATAAACCACTCCAAGCTGGAAAGCTGCCATTTTATACCATAGACACCAATGACCGAAGAGTAATGCTGATTACAGATCTCCTTGGCAGCCAACGACTATATTCAACCCTGACGTAATCGTGCCTCTTGCCTTAATGACACAGGATACCCTGGGTTTTGAAAAAGTTAAGCCTGTATTTATATAGTCTTGATTCAGGACTTTTGTACTTTAAGTGATTTTTTTTTGCCCTACACTAAAGTTCCCTGTAGGGCTGCACAATATTTTGTTTCAGAATCGACATGGCAATGTGTGCGTCTGCAATTTATACTGTAAACACTATATAGTGTCTTCATTCTAAAATAATGAATTCTATCCAAATAGTGTTATTCAAGTCATTTTATTTTTTATATTGCAAAATATCCCAATGTCAGTTTTGCCAATATTTTGCAGTCCTAGTTTCCTGACACCATTACAGGTCTGCTTGCAGGCACTGGATATACCTGATTACTCCATACGTTGGAATTTTACCTCACCACAAGCAATCAAACAGGTGTATAAACACAAAAGACAACAAAGACACTGAACAATCATGATAAGTGAGTGCTGAAACGTGGGATTTGCCATATGAACCACTTATCAGCAATAAAAAGCACTTTTGGCCAGGACTCTTTGAGAATATCCAGCTATCTGCATTGAATCCCTTTGCACAAATGTACAATTTTTCAGCAGATGGGATTGAGCCAAACCTGAATATCTCCCTACTCAGGGACTAATTACTAAATTAGCTTGCAATAGCGAAGGCATTAAACCCAAACCATATGCTTTTAAGCAAAACGGTCAGAAAAATGTACGTGTTATTATTAGTGTGTACATTTAGCTTTCAATCCTCTTTAGCTCTTTGTGCTCAAAAATAATCAGCAAAATGTGCGTCACGTTGCCAGCTGGGTTTGTGTCAAAGTATGTCTTTTGTTCTGCGGTGTTAATATGTGTTTCTGTGTTATTCCCGAGCTTTGATTTGCTTTTAAAACTTGTTTGCGTCTCCCCAGCGTCTGCTCTTGAGGAAAGTGGGGGTGTGTATCTGGGCAGGCAGCCCAACCATGAGACTTAACACTGCTGCGACATTCCATCTATAGGTTGGGGTTTATTTCTTCTTTTTTTTACCCTCCTTTCCTTTTTTTTTCTTTTTCTGTATTCTGTCGCAGTTTGGTTGTCATTGTAATGTTAAAACCATCACAGCAGTGTGCAAACCACCGAACTCAAACAACACACCCGGAAAGCACAAAAGCACCTCAGGAGCTGCCATCTTGGATCAGCTCAGAAATACCTTAGAAGCGAGCTACGCTGTGCCATGCGGGAGACGCGTGTGTGCGTTGTGATTCATGCATATCTGCGCGTGGTATGTTTGCATACTCAACTCATCTAGACTGTGAGGACAAGCGCAACGTGGTGAGATCGAGCTGGTTATGGGGTCGAGTAGAGGAAACATGGAAAGCTTGCCGAGGAGTCTGTTCACAGTGTAAAGATGAGCTCGGTGGCTATTCGTCTGCTTTCTCCAGGTTACTGTAATGCATTAATCGGAGGCATAATTAAGTGGCAGGTGGGAGTGCGATGCTGTGGCCCAGCAGGAACATGGCAGCGCATGGAGCGCTGCTACAACTGCTAAAACACTGCTGATTACTGACTTCACACAGCTGTCTAACTAACACCTTCCTGCCTCGCTTGCAGCTACAAAAGCATTAAGGCTTCACTGCTTTCGCTCTGTATTGAGTGTATTTGGTAGAACTGCTGTCAGCATAAACTACACCCACACTGGCGGATGAACCCTGTGTGTTCTGCTAATGAACAAAACCAGTAAGGTATTTCACAGATATCAGTTTGGTACCGGCGCTAAATCTACAACACTACGCAGAAAAAAAAGATTACGATAGAAGACCAGCATGCATTGCGCTACCTTAGGGTCTGTCTATAAATCCTTGTTGACCAATGAGAGGTCACGGTGCTGCAGCTTCAGGCTGCTGAATATGACAGGAGCTTTGCACCTCGGTTCCTTTTTAACACACAGGATAGGAGTGTAATTATCAGCGGCGGAGGTGACTTGCGGGCAGGGTCGTGGCAGGATCTGACAGCAGTCAGGATGGCATAATTGGCTCACAAAGCCACTAAGCATCAGTATTAATAGACTTAAAAGGTAATTAAAGGTGTGGCTGCAGGCTTTCAGAGAAAGAGAGAGAGAGAGCAGAGTTTTTACATAAAGCTAGCTTTTCTAAGAGACGGAACACAAGTGTGTCGTTCTCATCTATTCTTTTCATTGGCCTTCAAATACCCATTAGTACTCTTTCTTATAAAGTCAGAGGTTTATCAGAAGTATTAATCAGAATGTAATAATAAAAAAGAGGCTTATTTTGGAAATAGCGACTTTGTTACACAGCTTACATCAATCAGTAAGAGCTGTTTTGATTTCCAGCCCAGACTCTTTTCTCTGAGCGACCATCTTTTATTCCTCTGCTACAATACACCTCTCATGTGAACAATAGCTTGGGCCACTTTATATTTTCTTTGATGCAGATTTGAGTTAATTATATGAAATGATCCGACTGAAGAAGAATGATTCAGAACGAGTTTCTGTCCCTCTTGACATTTGCTTGCTGATTTTTAGATTCTCATTCCTCTCTAGGCTTTTTCTTTTTTTCCTTTACACTCGTTTGGGTTTTACTTTCTTAAAAGCCCGGTTAGCTTTTGAAACGAGCGATGGAGGATGGCACAGGTTCTCTCTGGAGCCTGTAGTGAGCTTTCAGTCCAGTAAGAGGCACTGCGAGTTCAGTGAAGGGATCACTTTAAATAGACCCACTTCGTCTATAGTCAGATAAAAAAGGTCTTCTTTAGTGCTCCTGTACATCTATCTTCAATCCTTCCACTTAAGTCCACATCAAGCCCACCAGTCCTGCTTTGGCCCCGAAACGTCTCAAGATTTCCATGTGAATGGCACAGGATGACCGCAGCTGCTCGGAGAGGAGGTCGGCAATTAGGGTGCAAAAGCCACAGCGGTTTAATGGGAGAGTGCATTACCATTGACAGCAATGAGTGCTCTAATTGGGGATAATTAGTTTGCTGAATCGATAAATATTGCGTACGTTTGAGAAAAGGAAGCCTCACTCCGCAGATGGCGACTTGGCGACTGCGTGTCTTGGCAACGCAGGACGAAACTGCTGCGTTACCTTTTTTCCGCCGCCAGGTCTACGATTGCACGTGATGCCGTGGGGCACGTTTGGGGATTTTAGGGCGAGCTTTCTTCACTTCCGAGAAGAAAGTCAGGATTAATCACGTGCATCCGATTGACTTTTACCTGTAATATAATGGCCACATTAACGATAGTATAATTCAATCAGAATTGAGCGGCGGTATCATTTAATTAAATTAGAAACAAACAAGTAGATTCGCTCGTCTTTGAATTAAAGGGGAAAAACGCAGTTAGCGGCTTGGAAGAAACCCCTACTGAGAAAATGATTCAGAAGAGCTTTTTTGCGCTACAAGTTAATAATGTATTGCAATTTGTTAATTAAGGGCAAAATGCATGCGAGTTTGGGTGTTTTCCCAACACAGATTAATCACTGAAATGAGAGAGAGAAAGAGACGCCTCATTCGGGTTTACACCCAGCAATAATGAAATAAAGACAGCATGCTGTTTTCAGAGAGAGAGAGAGAGAGAGAGAGAGAAAGAGAAAGAGAAAGAGAGGCATGCATCAGGAGCAAAAATCAATAACAGGTTGGGTGGTGAAGCCTGAACTCCTCCATTAGCCTCTCCAAACGCCTCATCCTTTCAACACTGTTCCATTTTTACTCATCCTTTCCCCTTCTTCTCCTCCTTTTTTCCCCTCTTGCACTATTTTTCTCCCCTAGCCCCTGGATGAATAGGTCACTGAGGCAGTGTCCTTAGGCAGCCATGAGTCTTTGAGAGATGTCGACTCATCGTAGCGTACAGCTCATCCCTTTCTGCCGGAGACAGATTTTTTTTAAAAAAAGGAGTATAAAGAAAACAAAGATCGGTCAAAAAAGGCTAGACAATTCAGGCTCGCTTTAGATTTTAATTGCTATTATTATTTTTTTATATTTATTTTTTTAGCACCTTTTATTGGGTCTGTAATTTTTTTTTTCTCAGGCAAAGGGACAGAAGAAGAAAGTACAAAAATCAAGAGAAAAAAAGGAGCGTTTTAAAGAGTGAAAGCGATGCGAGGCCCTTGCTGAGTGTAGCAGCAGGAGGTCTCTGAGCTCACATCCAGTGAGGGCTGATAAAGACTTCTCCAAAGGCGTCTTTGTCCATCCTCTAAACTTCTGGGCTTTACTAAGGGAAAGAAGCAAAATGAAGATTGAGACAGAGGACGAGTCAGGGATAACGATGTAAAAGTAGATTTCTACTCTTCACCACGAATGCTAATAATCGAGTGTGTTTTTTGCATGTGCTGACAGCGTACAGGGCCACCAAGCATTTTGGTTTCGAATGGGATGTTTAACTCCGACTCATTAAAATCAAGTCCTGGTCATTAAACATCTCATTCATGTCTCGGGTAGGACAATAGCAGCCCAGTCTAATTTCTTATTATTCGCCCTGAACTAATATTCTTTCACTTCGTTCCCAACAGTGTAATCCATCTCTTTGTGTCCCACTCATCTTTAAACAACTGCGGAATGAGAAGAAAAATAGTTCCTAGTGGATATGATTGCATTCCTCAGTCAGGGGTTCCACTCTTAACCCAGATTTTACGTAATGGACTTAGGAATGGAGATGCAGGAAAACCTTTCCATTAAAAGAAACTAATAATGTGAAATGGCTCAGTTAACGATACCACCAAAAAAAACCAAAACAACTCAAAAACGCTTTAATCGGAAAGCGGTATGCTAGGAATTTAAATTTGTATCCATTAATCAATGGTATTTTGCACTTTTATCTATTTATTGTTACCGTTAGTGTTCTAAATGGTCTAAAAAAACAAAGATGCTTCCTTGACCTGGTCCTCTCTTGCTCTATTTTTTTTTCCTAGCCCCTCGATGAACGAGGCATGAATGAAGACAGTGTCCTTAGGCAGGCATGAATGTTTGAGAGATGTTCACCCGTCGTTGCTTGGCATAGCTCATCCTTTAGTGCTTGAGAAAACAACCAAAAAAAGAGATAAAGAAAACAACAATGGACCAAAAGGAATGTAGTAGCGTCTATAAACACTTGCACTGTAGTCTCTGAGAAGCGTGATGGAAAATGTCTTGGAGACCCCCTTCCTTTAGCCGTAAATCAACCACAAATTTCTTTTGCACTGCAAAGAGAGGCAATATTTGCATTAAATATACTTCTTTTGCAGATTTCACCTAACCCTACCTCCTATGATAACCTCCACCGACTGGGACGGACACTCGTGGTCTTCCACTCCTCCTCTGTCTTCATTGAGAACAGGGGTTTTGTGCACAGGGTCATTGTCATGCTGAAACAGGGTTTGAGTCTCTAAGTTCCCTTAGTTTTAGGTATTTAATCTTACACAGTATTAATGACTCTCTCCTAAAAACCTAGAGCCACTTTTCATTGTAGAACCCCAAACTGTTGCTTATCTATTTATTTATAAATATGCTTGTATACATCTCCGTCCCTGCTGTTTACATTTTCCTTTCTTCTGCTCTCCAACCTCTCTTAGCAACCCTTCTTTTCCTTTTCTACGTTGAACAGACAAGCATGAAAAACATCTTTGATTCCGAAGCTTTGGAGTGGCTTTGGCAGAGGACACTCATTCTCCCATCTAATTCTTTCCCGCTCTCAGATGTACTCGAGGACCAGCTGGATTTTTTGGTAGCAGATTCACGCCTCGGTTCGTTCTACCGCTGTACACGACTCGGTTTTATAAAGCATAAATCTGCTAACGATAGCAAAGTAAGTTTCGGGGAAATGGATTTGCATTCACACTCATATCTCTGAAAGCAGCGTTTACATTTCAAAAGATTCTACCCCATGCAGCGCTTTGAAAACAGAGGGATGCTGGCTTAATTCTGAAGGCTTCAGGCTACTGATCAGAAGGGGACTGGTTCAAACCCCAGCACTGTCAATGAAAGCTTCTTAACCCTGTATGCTTCAGGGGTGAGGCATTAATCTAGGATTTACTTGAATGACATGTTGACACTTTACGACCAGGTCAGTCCTTCTTTTAAAATATGGACAGCCAAAAGATAAACTGTTTGATATAGTCTGAGATCCAACGTAAGGTACACGGTAAAGAGTTGCTTGGTTGGATTTGCTGGATTGAAAACGTAAGAACAACAATTTTAGCTTCTGTGGAAAGTTCAAAGAAGCTGGGCATGATGGGATAGTTAGCATAATCAAAGGTTACCTGGATAGGCTTGAGGCACCGACTCTGAAAGAACCGGTTGGTACACAGATAGGCTGCATTTACCACTGCATGTATCGAGTGACCCGATGCCGAGGTTTTACTCTAATGTGGCACAGATGGGATATAACCGACAGGTGTGTCAGGAGGAAAAAAATCACATGGATTCTGATAGTTTTAGATCGGATTCAGGCTTTATTCGTATGTGGAAATAAATCAGATATGAATCGGATAGCGCCTGACATGTAAGCAGGAAGATCGGATTTTTACCTGTCAGTGTGAGTGAAACATCATTGAATAAGCAAACCAGGTGGACATCGAACAGAGATATTCAGTACCTTGTCTTGCCGATCTTTACACGTGATGCGGAAATAACATAACGAATAATCATTTGGTCTTCGTCCACTGCGTCCATGGATTATTGCACCGTTTTTCCCTTCCTTCTCTGGTCGGTACGTCCACAAATAGTTGTTTTGTCGCGTAAAGCGTAAATGCAGCTATCTGATACGGGTCGGTTTTAAAAGATGACGTAAGCGTATAAAAACGTATAGTTACAAAATCAGAAGTTCTGCAGTGTAAATGCAGCCGTAGAGTTTTCCGTTCTCTAAGAGGCCTGATTGTCATTTTGTCCTGCTTTGTTGTTCTTTGTTGATCGTTCAGTTTCTTTGTAATGTCTCAGTCTACAGTGGTGATTATTATTAAAGCTCATACAATAGTAGAGGCACTGAGATTAAAAAGGGTTGATATTTAGCCTTCCAAGGGGAAATATACAGTATATGTACAGAAAAGCTCTGTAAAATAAAATCAATAAAATTCTGGGTGAGGTTAGGGGTCAAAATCAAACCCTTTTACTTTAAAAGCCAACAGAAAATCATTCGTTTGTTTATAATGATGGAAAATGTCCCATAAGTCGATTTCGGTTTAGTCTGTAAAATGGAAAAAAAAAAAAAAAAAAAAAAACGGTGTTGTATCTGTAAAAAAAAAGAAAAAAAGAAAAAAAAAAAAAAAAAAAAAAAAAGAATTACCCAAACTGGCCATTTGTCAATTTAACAGTCTGCCATCTCTTATCATACAAAAGCTTGGAGATCTTTCTTTTATTCTTCTTAGTTTCCCTTTTTTTCTTGCTTTCTACTCATATGTTGCGCATTCTTCTTCCACCACTCTTACAAAGTATACCACTCTTTAATAGCAATAATACAGAATGGAGATATATATATATATATATATATATATATATATATATATATATATATATATATATATATATATATATATATATATATATATATAGGACAAACACATTTTTATTCCTTTCCTCCCAAACTGTCGACATCATCATTTTCAGTAATAGGTTGTTCCCTTGAGTCATACTACATCTTGGAACAGAATTGGAAAAAAAAAAAAAAGTCTGTTTTAAAATAAATTTTCTTATTTAAATCTAAAATTGTATTAGTTGGCTGTATACTTTTAGTTGTGTGAATCTTACGTCCATATGTCAGTAAAACTTGCTCTAATAATCAGATTCGCTGGACCACAGCATTCAGCACAAATGCGGTATATAGTTATGCTTCGGTAAGCAACATTTTTGGATGTTTTATGCACTTAAAAGAAGGTCTATCTCTCTAAAAAGCACAGGAAAAATCGCTCTTCTTTGTCTTTTTATATTTACTCCAAGGTGGTTTTGCACGATTCCTTATCCCCAAAATTAGTGTCATAATTTTAGTGCAAAAGGGAGGCCTGGGAACCCCAGAGGTATTTAGCACGGCCTGCATGCCACCGTGTCACCTGACGGGTTTATTAGTTTGCAATAACCCTGTCAGAAACGGCTCCTTGACGAACCCGTGTACAGTCGGCATCCAGACGTGGCTGTAAATATTCATATTTCCGCCGCACGCTTGCAAAATGATCGTGTGTCGTTCTGTTGTCTCGGTCCCCATTAGCGGTTTGTCGTGTCACATTTGCAATCCGTCAGCACACCCTCTGTGTTGACGGCTTGACTTAATCTCGGGATGTTTATTCCAGCAGGCTTTTGATAAACCTGTAATTATCCAGGAGAGAGAAAAAAAATAGTAGATACATAGAATCGAATAACAGAGGCATAACTGACATGGCTCGAGGAACGGGGTAATATTAGCCAAATACAATTCCTACATCTTAAGCTTATTTAATGCTGGGGGCCTAATCAATTCTATTGATCCGAGAGAAAAAGAGAGAGAGAGAGAGAGAGACTTTCTTCATCAAATGCACTGCTGTTTACAAATTCCTAGTTACACCACCGGCGTTTGTCATAAATTTACAGCCAGTTAATGATGGCCTCCTGTCATACTTTTACAAGACCATTGATTAAAACATTAGTGCTCTAATTGACTATGCCGATCGATCTGGTCCTCATTCTCACTGCCAATGCTTGGGCCTGCAAAGGACAAAGCGACCGGCGGAAAACCGAATCCCTCATTTCCTCTGAAGATCGAGCTGCTGATTCAGGTCTGGACAAAAGGACGGTAGTTAAAGCCAAGGACGAGAGAAGCAAGGTACATAGAAACGTCTCCCACAAATCGGCGTTGCATTAAGCTCTCTCAGGGCCACGCTTATTGTATTGTGTTACGGCGAAATCTATTAAGTTCAGACAGCAGAGTTTAAGCGTAGGTGGTGGGCCGAGGGATTCTGTACTGAACAAGTCAGTTCGTTTGTCTGGATTGCAGCATGCGCTGATTTGGCTAACATTGCATACGGAATAGGATCTCTGCTGCCTCCATAATTGCATTTATTTTGATATAAATGTCATAAAAGTGTCCTTGCACATGCACATGAACACCCACTCTGTGAAATCCCAAACTTTATTCGCTTTATGGAATGTTTAATTCATGCGGGATGCTGGACACAAAGCTCGCTCGCTAGCTCTTCTGACTATAACATTTTGATTAAAACAAAAAAAACAAAAAACAATTAGTAACCTTGGAAACATTACTTGCCCTACTTTTTTGCCCCACTAACATATTGCTCGGGCTTTGTGATTTTTCTTTAAGAAACAAGCCAAAAAGCCAATGCCAGACATGTGAGATGAAGGACTGTCCCCCTAAATAATACCCATCTTGGACAATATTTAAATTCATGTGATGTAATTTACAAATAGGTCACCTACATATCCAAACGTAGGAAATTGGGGTTAGAGTACAGGGTATGTCATGACTTACTGTATAAGAGTACTTTATAATGGCCCAAAGACATTCCGAACAACAATTAGGAGCCTTGACTGTGTAAGCCACCCATCCCTCATGTAAAAAAAAAAAATATATAAAACTTTCAATGAACGCTGATATTTCCAAACCCCTGTTACAGGATCTATAACTAATCCTCAAGTTAACTTTTAAGCCGCTTCGTCTTCAGACCAAACCGCTTAAACGCAATCGAGGTGCAATCATAAACGCTGCCGAATGATGAAACTGCGAAACGTGAAAGTTCCCTAAGCCAGAAGATCAACTTGCATTATTAAAAGTCATACAAATCATCCAAGCATTTCCACATCAAAACCTTCGTAAAAGATTTACGGTTTTTCCAATCCACTGCTGCTTCCGGCACCAGCGTTGACCCTGTTTCAGTGTAAAACGCTGTGTGGAACATATCCAGAGCTCCGGGCAACAACCTCTTTTTTACACTGGACAGGTTTTAGCCATTTTCCATCCGATACGGCATCTTTACTATGGCTAAAATATGTAAGCTCTACAACATGACGATAATCCTTGTATAAAATATACATGGAGAGCAAATGATTGCTCAATCAGGCCCTGGTGCTTGGTGCAAACCCCCACCTAATATACAGCACGCTGATCTTTCAGTGAATGATTTTTTCCGTCATTAGCACAAAAATGATTTTTAGGAGCAGCGGCCCGGCACTGCGCGAGCCAATAACGTACCAGTGAGGACACTGCAAGCCGAGGACGTATTATAGAAAATGGACCTTTTTAAGTACGGGTCTATGTCTCTGTAGGATTTTTTTCTGTGTTGGTTTGCGTCCTTCTGAGCTCAGTCGCCTTTCCAGCCTGCCAATTAGAGGCACTGAGGGCTGGACACCTGCAGTTTTTATAGCTACCTTTCAATTAGGAGCTGCATTAGCCCAGTTATAAAGCCCACTAGTGAGCACACACCAAAGTACATACAGCTTTATTTATTTATTTATTCATTTTATTTTTTTTTCTCAACTCCAATCAATTTAGCAAAATTCCTGGAACGAAAGTTCTCCGTCCTTACTCAGAACACGGGATCGTAAAATCAAACAACGTAAAAAGAGAGAGAGAACAGTAGAAAGCGTTTAGCTTTATATCAGAAAAACTTATGGAAATGTTCTGCTAGGGGTTTAATTTATAAAGGAAAATAGTATGGGAGAGGAAGAGAGAGAGAGAGAGAGAGAGAGAGAGAGGGAGAGAGAGAGAACACATGTGTACAGAAGAATGAGAAAGTATTCTTAGCTACATTGCAGTGCAAGATTATCCCCGGAAAATGTGGCAAGAAGTCACAGAGCAAACCGACAATGAAAAAAAATACAAGATTTGGACAAAATACACAACTAATACGATGTGTCGAGAAACATCCTGAGCCAACTGATCAAACCTGAACCCGGGGAATTAGAAGGAAAAAAACGCATGAACAGCCACTTAAGGGAAGAGGAAACAGCCATGAGCGCAGGATTAGTCAGACTCAGAGGAGCTGACGCACTCACGCATGCCGCCAGGTCCGTCCCATAAAAGAGGATGGGTTTTAAGCATCTCCCGGACGTCTGCATGATGGAGTAGAGCATTAGCCCACGTGACCCTTAACACATCTCCGGCTTGCCTGGTAATAAACATCTCCAGAATGGACGCTGTGGTGTATGAGATCCAGTAAAACTTCATAACTTAATTCTCTGTCCAGGAACAGGATTACAAACTTTTGTACTATATAGCGTGCTAAAACAAGCGTTTGTCGCCTGACATACTTGTGTTCACACTCTATTAAGTGTGAAATTATGCGGTATGTGTGAATATTTAGCATGTAAAAAATAGATGAAAAATAGATGTAATGTACTACTTGTGCCCGGATTTGACAGCGACAGTTATTCCGAACTCCACCACTTATCAAGAGTTTAAAGTTAAGAAAACTTTGGTCATCATTGGTAATTACATTGTGTACACAGTGAGACACAGTGAGAATTTAACAATCATAACATGGCAGATGTAGTACCTCCACATTTCATAACCTAGTCTCAAATGCCACCTCCCTGGACCGCTGATTGAACATCTAATGCATAAGGCACTTTAGGAGTTTTAAGGTCATCATCTGATTGGGTAAAGTGTACCGGATTTCTGGGAGACCTGTGTGTTGCGCTGTTTAACGTTCTGTCTGGAAACAACCCGTCTGATTGATGAAGTGATCTGTTGTGTTTAAATCGGTGGCAAGTATATGAGGTTCAGGGTATAAACCATTTAAAATACGTTCAAGTGACGCCCCTAAACATGATGTGGCACAAAACACAACATCATTGCTTGCTCTACCAGTCAGTCAAATGTCCTTTGAAGCGGGCCATTCGACTTGTTGTTAAACGTTCTAAGATGTGTGCCTGTTTCCATGACGATGTGACAGTAAGGTACAACAACTCGATCAAAACATTTAAGGAAATCGACCTTTCAGGTCAGCTCTGTCTGCATATGCAGTATCATAGACAATCTAACTCTTTATAGTTAGATCCAGTCTATGTCTCAATGCGCCCTTCTGAAGAAACACAATTACATGGGAGGTTTCTGTAGAACCTAATAGACCCCAACTCTATTCGAGCATCACAATGCCCCTGTGCACAAGTCCCTGATCACATATCCTCTCCAGCACAGTGAAATTTGTTTTGGAGCAGGAAGGGTTAAGGGTCTTGCTCAAGGACCCAACAGTGGCAGACTGGCGGTGGTGGAGCTTGAACTTAGGTCTTCCTGGTCTTTCGATCAACAACACAGCCCCTTAACTATTTAACCTCTCACTGCCACTAAAGACATGTTGTGTTCTAAATCTTTTGGAGTGAAAGTACTTTCACGTCCTTCACCGAGCCCTCAACCCTACTGAACACCTTTAAACTAAACACAGTTGAGATGAACTGCACCCAAAACCTTCTCACCTCAACATTAGAGTCTGATCTCTCTAATACTATTGGGACTGAATGAACACATATCCACACATGATCTAGTGGAAAACCTGCACAAAAGTGTGGAGATAATTATAGTTACACTGTTCCACCATGAAAATGTCCCTCTGCACAAAATCCCTGATTGCTGTGTTCTGGTTCGAGTGGAAGAACTCTTATGTCTTGTACAGAGTCCTGGTTCTGACTGTTCTGAGTGTTAAACTAAGCACTGTTGCGATGAACTGGAACACAGATTAAACCCCAGACCTCCTAACCTCAACATTAGTGTCTAATCCAAACAGCTTGTAGTTGTAGAATATAAGTTGTATAATAAATCTTTATTTGTTGTATGGACCTGACTGTGAAATAATGTACTAGAGAGCGAGTATGTCAGTGTGTGTGTGTGTGTGTGAGCAATATTTTCTAATCTCATTCATCTTCTGAACTGGCCCAGATATCGGAGCTGTCTGGTTCCTCCCAGAGTTCTCCTCATCAGTGTCCTTCTCACTGTTCTCATAGAGCAATACTGTATCGGAGGAAGTCTCAGTCTGACACTCCGCTCACGGCATCTCTGACGTCAGGGCAAATTTCGGGATTAGGAGATCCACGAAGACAGATGGAGCTGCTCGCTGCCGCTCTTTTATCTGTTCTAGCTTGGTTTATCCTCAAAAGCCGAATAAACATCTGGACACCTTCTTACTTCAAAAAGTGAAAGAGAATTACACACACAACCACACACACACACTCACAAAACACCAATATTCCTTTGTATTCCACAACAACACAAACATCATGTTGGATGTGAAACAGAACAAACTCGAGTTTTTATAAAAGATGTTTGCTGCCTTACAGCTCCAGGGTTCCTGACTTGATGCTGGTAGGCGGACATGTGCTTGAGAATTGCCCCTAGGTGTGAATGTGTGTGTGCATGGGTGTGTGAGAGAGAGTGTTGGCCTGAGATAGTACACTCGTATTCTCGCACCTCGGGTTCCTGGGATTTGCTGCACTCAGCCAAACCAGATGTATTTTTAGAGCACACCAAAATGGAAAACGGAGATATGCTGGAATTTTCTGAACAAAAAGGGGCGGGGTTTGTAGCCACAAGTAACACTAATATTAAATATGGCTTGTTGCAGCATGTTAAGCTGAAGTCGTAAACATCGATTTATTTTGCATTAAAGGATCACCAGGTAAAAATTGTTTGCTACTTAGGCCCACGCCTTTTTCTAAGCCATGTTCAAGAAGCACCGCTCTTCAGTGGCCCGTCGAGCAAAATGTCCATAATTTAGACATTCCAGAGTTTGTGCGTGAACTATGCAGCAAAAAAAAGATGGCTGTGTTTTTCAGCTTTGTCATATATTAACGCAGTTTTTTGGGGTTTTTTTTGTTGGATTGTTCCTCTTGTACTTGTCTGGCATTTTGGCGGCATCCTCGTTCTGAGAGACTTATTTTTAGTTAAGCAGTTGAGGGTTGAGAGCCTTGTTCAGAGGCCCAGAAGTGGCAGCTTGGTGGTGCTGGTAATTGAACCCACAATCTTCCGAACACCTTACCCTTTGAGCTACCACTTTTATGATGATTTAACCGCATCCGCATCATGTTACTGCAGGTTGACATTTGTTTATTAGCTGTGATGTTCAGTCAGGCTGCATGTTAACTCTTTGCTGCGAAAAATCTCTCTATCTCTCCTGCCAGTCCCTTTATCTTTTTTCGTTTTATCTCCCTCGTTCTGAAAGTACCATCTCCGACATGTTCAGCATGTTTATTTTGCTACCTGATGATGTATTTCAGTCTGTACAATACAACCATCCGCCACATTATTGTCCTGCACGCAGCAGGAACCGCCGCAGCTTTGCACATATAATAGTCCCATTTTACACAATATTTACCACAAGTGGAGGCACATTTTGCATGGATGTGCTCGCGTCCTGTCCCTGTCAGGTTCCTGTGTGTTTATAGCTGCATGTTGTGTTTTTTTAAACCAGTGGGAGTTTTATTAAAGCACAAAAAACAAACAACTTTACAAACAGAAATCTGGTCTCGGGATTAAGACGTGTACGGAACGGAAAGGGGGCGGAGCTTGTAGCAAACAGAACCACTATCCTTCATCTTAAAGGCTACATTAGGTTGCTAAGGATCAAGTCTGTAGGTAAGACAAGGTTAGGGTTTGGGGTTAGGGTTAAGTGCGCTCTTTTTTCTTTTTTTTTCTTTGCACCCCAGGATCCACAGTTTGCCATGTAAAGCTATAAAGCTCCACCCCAGGATCCACAGTAGCCATGTGCAGGGGAAAAATGTGCATAATTAATTCACTATTTGGCAGACTAAAATGAATGTTGCAGCTCCGTGTTTCATGTTTGAAAAATGTTTGAAAAAATAATTCAAAATTGCCTGAAAATCTGTTTGAAAAATGGGTTAAGGCAATGTGTCATTGTGAAAACTTCAGGTTTGTAAAATCTGGGTTTGTGGTTAAGGCAAGTGCCGAAGAGGTCCGAGAGGTTAATCTCCACCTATCAGCTTGAGCTAGAAAAGGCCTGGTCTTGAAAACGACCTCCTGCGCAAATCAAAATGACGGTGTTCGACGGCATGGGGATAATTTCCCACTATTATACAATTTGTGATGATGGGAAAAAAATAGATTTTGCTTCAGCCTGTAAATACTTGTCTGTATCTCCAGGGATTCACTGCTCGTTTCATTACTTCATATAAAATGCTTTACTTGCCGTTTAGCAGTGTAGCTGTTTAGCGTCTGCACGTGAGTTTCATGGCGTCTGTTCTTGTAGTAACAACACGGCGATGAGGACGTGAAATCAAAGCAAGCGGACCCGAATTTACGGTGCCACTTTCTATCCCCCCCATTTTTTCTCCTGAGCTTTTCCTGGCTCGCATTTCTTACATATCTGCTTTCCCTTTAAGCGTGCAGTCTTGCAGTGCAGGATGCGTACGGATGAATTTATAGGCTTGTTTGTGCCTGTTCACAGGGATGCTGTACGGGGCCCGGCGGATGGCCCTAATCTCCGTGGGCCTCCTTTGATTTCCCACAAGCATTACTTTTCCAGGTCTTTCTCTCATTAGGTGCCTTTTTGTTGTTTCCTAATATATATGAGACGCGTGACTCTGAGTTTTAACCCTTTCACGTCTTCGGCATGGCGTATCTGCCCTGGAAACGAAAGTCGTTTAATTTCATGCGTTGAGAGATATTCGTAACCAACAATACGTTTAATTATTGAGTTGTACCCTTAAGAAAGAAACAACCCCCCACGCTTTCCCTCCCCTTCTTTTTCACCCCTTTCCTCCCTTGCTCCCTCCCTTCATCCCTCCCTCTCTTTCTCCATTTATCTTTTCCTCTACTCGAGCCTCCACCCTCCCTGTTCCCTATTAAAAGGGCGAAGAATAGATTTGGCTGCAGCATCCTGGTGAGATGAAAGTCCAATTATCTCCGCACACGGATAGGAGAAGCCTTAATTAGGACCAAACCAAATCCACACGAGGGGAATGCGTGCAGCTGCGGTGACGGACACGCCGCCCCGTCTCCTTAGCGACCAGAAAAGGGAGAGAAATGTGGAGAATGAAGGATACAAAGAAAAAAAAGAGAGAGAGAGAGAGAGGTTGTTGTCAAAAGGTGTGCTGGAGAAACGAGTGTGTGTGATTACTGCACTCTACACGTTCCCTCATTTCCATCCCGGCTTTGATCTGCTCCCTGCCAGCAGGGGGCCGCGCACAAAACAAGCTTTTAATGTTCTTCCCGGCTACGGCCTCTATCTCCTCGCTCCAGCTCTGGCGCGGGCGCTACAATGCATGGCAAATTGCTTTGTGGCCTTGGCTTTTCTTTTGCACATTCATCTCACTTGGGTGTGTGTGTGTGTGTGTGTGTGTGTGTGTGGAGTCCAGGTGAAAGAAGTGTGAATGTATTCTCCAAACTAGAGCAGACAGGCAGAGCGAGAGAGACAGAAAGGGAGAGAGAGGTGGCGTGTAAACAGGGTTACAAGCGTCAAATCCTGCAAAACTGGCTCACACACTCACAATCCCGCACTAACACACACTCTCGCACTCTCTCCCTCTCTCTCTTTCACCAGGACATCACCAGCTCTTGTGTGAAGAGTGAGTAATTATTCACGAAATAAGTCAAGTCGTCACGAAGGAAACAAAACAAAACAGGAAGTGGCATGTTTTTACATTTCAACAAGCATCAAGGATGTGTGTGTGTGTGTGTGTGTGTGTGTGTGTGTGCTGGATATTATACAATATGATAACCCAATTCCAATTCCGCCATCAGTAACGCCGACCCCTTTGTGGAGGACAAGAAACGGCGGCACCGCTCACCATCTCCAAACCTTTCTGTTCCTTTCATTGGGCTTTTTTATAAACAGCGGATTGCTTCATGGCACCGCGTGCTCTTATGTTTAAAGCAGAGGATTAGAGGGAACCTCAGGGTAACCCGTGGATCTCAGCTGCTCCTCTAATATCCACCCGCCACCTGCTGCACACGGAACCACATTCACAAAAAAGCCAGCAATCTCCATGTTCTACAGCACACGGAACCACATAGGCTGATCATATGTGCAGTGAGATAATACATCCATGGGGCCCCTACAGCAGTTGAGGGTTGAGTATCTTGTTCAGGGGCCCAGCAGTAATGGTATAATAGTGCTGAAAATTGAACCCATAATCTTTTGGTGATAATATTAATAATAATAATAATACAGCAGGAACTGTAGCACTGGTCTCATTTAAATATCTTTAAACAATTGTAATCTCATTCTTACCACCGCGATCAGATACAGATATGAGAAAAAGACATATTCACCTCTCTTTTCCCTTCTATCTCTCTTGTCTCTCTCGCTCTCTCATTCCCCACTTCCTTTATCTCTCTTGTCTCTCTCGCTCTCTCATTCCCCACTTCCTTTATCTCTCTTGTCTCTCTCTCTCTCATTCCCCACTTCCTTTATCTCTCTTGTCTCTCTCTCTCTCTCTCTCTCTCTCATTCCCCTCTACTGTCTCTCTTCTCTCTCTCATTTCCCCACTTCCTTTATTTCTCTTGTTGGGTTTCTCCCTCTCTCTCTCATTTCCCACTTACTTTATTTCTCTTGTTGTCTCTCTCTCTTTCTTTCTCTCATTCTCCACTTCCTTTATCTCTCTCTCTCTTTCTCTCATTCCCCACTTCCTTTATCTCTCTTCTCTCTCTCTCTCTCTCTCTCTCTCTCTCTCTCTCATTCCATTCCCCACTTCCTTTATCTCTCTTTGTTCTCTCTCTCTCTCTCTCTCTCTCTCTCTCTCTCTCTCTGCAGTTTTTTTCTGGTTCTAGTGTGACAGCACAATGCCACCTACTCCTGCGACAGTGCCTCTAAAACAAAAGCTTCATTAATAAATAATGCGCGCCGGAGCCTCACAGACAAAAAAACCCCAAAACAAGCCTCATCACGACGGTCTAAATAACTCCGGGTCACTGTAGTACAGGTGTGTGTGTGTGTGTGTGTTTTCGACCGCCCACCATGTTGGGAGTGTGTGTTTCTCATCACCGGTCATGTTTTTTTCCTGCAGTCGTGTTGTGGGTTTTTTCCCACACATTTATTATTCCTTATCATGGTTAGATGGGAAAATATAAACATATCCAGCACATTATACAGTCCCTGTCTGAGGCTGCTGAGGGGACAGTATCGGTTATTGTGCATCCGAGTGCAGGATGAGACACACACACAAACACACACACACACACACACACACACACCATGTCGAGTTTGTTTGCAGTGCATTGTTATTGCAGAAGTTTTTACAATGGTTGTTGTGAGGCATTAAGAATTAAACAAGCCTGTACATATGGAGGTGGACTCACACTCACACACACACACACACACACACACACATAGGCACACACAAACACACATTTCTTATGTATTTATATGTATTTAAAATGCAAAACAGAGTAAGAAAAAGAAAGAGTAAGCTAGTAAGAGAGTGAAAAGGACAAGGAGAGGGACAGATGAAAGAAAAAATGATAAAAGGAAGGGTGGATAAATAAATGAATGATTAAAAGAAAGAAATAAAAAAGTAATTAAGTAATTAAGTAAAAAAGGAAAGAAAGGAATAAAAGAAAGGAATTAAAGATAGAAAAAGAAAGAAAGGAAAGAAAGTATTAATACGCATGATGTTTTATGATAGTATATGTTTTTAAATAAAGTTCAAATAAAAAAGTGTAATTTAAGTGTAAAATAAAATAAACGGCTAAAAACAGAGCAAATGTTGGTCGGTTTTGTTGATGACGAATAAAGTTTAAATTTAAAGCAGGTTTGAGGTTAACAATTTTATACCAGAGCATGGAGCTCTTTGTATGTGTGTGTGTGTGTGTGTGTGTGTGTGCGTGTGTGGTGCATGTGTGTGTGTGCCTCTGGAGAGGCCGTCTGCTTGGTGATTTCCTCTCTACACGTCGCTCCTCCCTGTGGGACGTGACCACCTCGTAATGCTTGGTGGTATTTAGACACCGATAATGTCTCAGTGTTAAAGAACCCACGCGCTCATGCTTGTCTCACTCCGGAGTCTCCCAGGACTCGCAGTCGGCTCGGCTCGTCTATCTTCTTCTTCTTTACTCCTCCGCTGAGCTTCTATCCACGAATCTGGGGCCGCAATCAGTAAACGGAAAACACAAACAGCCTTTTTAACTTCATGTCGAAGTTCTGGACTCTGATTGGTCAGAAGGTAAAGATTAATTTCCTATAGCGGCAGCGCGGAGTGTAGCGCAGAGAAACATTACAGGTTTATAACACATTGCTCTAGTAACATTGGAAGGAGCCTTCAGGGGCAGTGGTAGCTCAAATGAAGCAGTGGTAGCTTAAATAGGGCAGTGATTGCTCAGATGTGGTAGCCTTGGCTCAAATAGGGCAGTGGTTGCTTAAATGGGGTTGAAGTGGGTCAAATGGGGCAGCCTTGGCTCAAATAGGGGAGCTTTGGCTTAAATAAGGCAGTGGTTGCTTAAATGGGGTTGTAGTGGCTCAAATGTGGCAGCCTTGGTCCAAATAGGGCAGTGGTGGCTTAAATAGGACAGTAGTAGCTCAAATAGAGCAGTGAAGGTTCAAATGGGGCAGTCTTGACTTGATTTTTGCAGTGGTGGCTTAATTGGGACAGTAACAGCTTAAATGGGGCAGTGGAGGTTAAATTGGGGCAGTCTTGACTCAAATGGGACAGTAATAGCCCAAATGAGGCAGTCTTGGATCAGATAGGGCAGTCCTGACACAAATGGGACATTAATGGGACCAAGATTCCTAACACTGCCTGCACCAGGGTGTCTGTGTCACAACTGTGTAAAATAAAAAAACCCCTTCATACAGTTGTTTGATCTGTGTTTAAAGGGTCAATACATTTTTTTGATCCTGATAGCTTGGGGTGGAAAACTGACCCCCTATTCTGCCATCCAAGTGTCGTTTGTTTCGATCTGTCCTCCAAATGGATACATGGAGGTGAGCGTATGTGCTAGCAGTCTGCCAAACGCACTTGACATCACTGGTGTTTTGTCTTGCCGTGAGGCTATACGACAATTGTCTGAGCTGATTTCCCCGTCCTCTTCACACCAGGATATCATACAGTACAAACTCATAGACACTAAGAAATCCATCTGAGGTCCTGAGTAAGGAAGATTAAAACCCAGACACCACTCACTGACAGATTATAGTCCTAGCCCCGGTATATCAGGAGCCTAACCGTGTCCCTGAAGTCATTCTGGCCGTATGGGATTCCCGTCTGCACGGAGAACCGTCATGTAACACAGATTGCTGTTGATTTACACACAGTCCAGGACAGGGTCGTTCAGGGATTTACCGATTCCCAGATCGAGGAGCTTGGTGATGAGTTTGGATGGGATGAGAGTGTAAGCCATAATCCACGAATAATAGCCTAGCGGAACTCTTCGTGTCATCCAGCTGTGCTAGAGTGCCATGAAGCATGCGAGATCTTTCTTAGAGCCGTCTGCGAGCAGGTCGGATTTCTTTACATCACCGTTACATCACTGTGCCATTTAATTTAACTAACTGTTACAGTAGTCCAGAATTTTAGTGGTTAATAAAGTATCTACAGAACAGACACCTGGGGGAGGTTCCACAGCTGTAGCCAGATTCACAATCGATATATACTAATATATACTAAAAGAAAAGAAGTGTGAATGTATTACTAATATACTAAATATATCATATTATAAATATATATTATAAATATAACCCAAAATATCCTGGCTTGGTGCCCAGATCCTACTCCGAACCAACCTTGAAACCTTGCTGGTCTCAAACAAGTGAAACCGTGACATTAGTAGGCGCCACTACAGACTGCAGAAACAATAATTAAATTTATCGGTCAATCGGTGGAATCTCCACCTACTGATATTAGACCAATTAAATTAGTTGGTTCAGGTGTGTTTAATGAGAGTTGGAGCTAAACTGCAGGACACCACGACCCTCCAGGACCGAGTTTGGACACCCCTGATCTAGACTGATTCTGCACAGTATGTCTCATTCTTTTAATGTCTTTTAAATAAACATGAGTTGTATTTATAAAAAATAAATAAATAAAAAAAAAATGGGAAGACGGCTTCTAAATGGGCCTCTGCTACCGAATAAATTACGACATTACGATACGGTATTTTAGGAATTGTTCACCTTTACCTGTTATATGTGTGTGTGTGTGTGTCTGTCTGTTCTTAGACTCATAGTTTTTTATATATACGGATCAGCCGGTCGACTACATTAAAGCGAGATTCGACCTGGATACCAGTAAAAAAGACGTGTCACGTTGTTAGCAGCCGCATGGCATGCTGGGTATTTGTCCTAGAAGACAGTTAACACACATATGTGAGACTCAACAGCTGGAACTTTTCAGCACCTGTCTGGCTTCTTTTTGCATGGATAAATAAAGGACGTGGCTGAAGCGTCCTTGAACCTGTGGATTTTGTGTATGTGTGTGTGTGTGTGTGTGTGTGTGTTTGTTGAACGCTGAATTTATTTGTAGCTGCTTTGTGCTTTACATTTTCTCTTCTTGCGTCATTTTTTTAAATCTAATCTCTGACTCGTCTAGGGAGTGTAAAGGTGAAGAAATTCCTTCATTTTTGCGACAAAAAAGAAAACGGTAAAAAGTTAAAACCAAGGTCAGCATTTGCCATTATTCGTCTTCCCACGAGCGCCAGATCACTTCAAATCCCTCGTGTGTGTCTTTCAGAGTCATGAAGCCTTTAGAAGTGAATGAAGAAACGCGGATGCCCACACAGGCCTTACATTTTCCTCCCGTAATGAGCGAAAGGCGTGACGACCCCGGCTGTCTGTCTGCAGCTCGGTTTTAAGTAAAAAGCAAAAAAACTTTTGACTTTTTATCATTAAAAAAAAGAAATAATAACCTCCCAGAGCTTTCAGAGGTCCGTGCCTCTTCGAGACGCACCATTTGTTAGATTAGTCTTACCAGTCCTAATTGCACATGCAGAGTGATGCTCCTCAGACGACGCTGACCAGGAGACGCCGTGTGCACAATTGGGTGGCCGTGTTTAATCATTTTTATTAATGTGACAATAGCATAGCACCCTTACAATTTTAGTTAAAGATAGAATAAGTGATTCTGCTGGTTGAAAGTCTCTTCACATCCTATGAGTCGTCTCAAGGCCGATTTTTTGCTTTGAGTTGCGAGCTAATATTCGGGTTACGAGGCAGCTTTCAACACCCAACCGCTAGTTGACATACCGGATGCCACAGTGAACGCCGTAACATCCGCCAGTATCCCGTGTCTCACGCGATAGCTAGTCAGACATGCAGCTTTCAGTGCTACCAGGCTACAGTTAGCATTTTCCAAGATGCCTCTTTAGGACAAGCTGTATAGTCTGTGCATGATTAATAATAAAATGATAGTAAAAATAGAAATAAATAAAATTAACCGCTTCGTATGATATTGTTCCAGAAAAAGTAATCATCTGTAACGGATTCTGAGGTTTGGTTTCCAACCAATTAAATCTTTTCCCCCCTTAAAAATGGGTTCTATGTTAAATCTTTGGAAAGCAATAAAGCTTTTCTATTAAAACACTTCTTGATTTGGAAGAAGGTGTAAGTAGGGTGCCATTATTTTTGGAGCTTTGTCTGCATGTAGAAACCACTGTAAGTTGATTTAAGACATGTTTTCTTTTTAAATGTACTTATTTTTATTTGTTTTGGGAAAATGGTCCATTCCCTAGTCAAGTTAATTCCAATATGGCCGCCTGGTCAAAGAGACTTTTAATGTTCTATTTTTTATTTTCTATTTTTGCTTACTCATTTTTCTCATCAGTATAGCGACTTTTTTTTGCCGTTGAAAGGAAACGAATGATTAGTCACAGGTTTCCAGGGTGACCCCGGGCTCCGGGTCGTACACTAACACCAATGCAGCAGCAATTATATCTCGCAAATAACTGATGCCATTCGAGCGTCTGGACATGATGGATTCGGGATGGCTTTAATTAATACATCCAATCAATCAAGCTAATTAAGACCTCAGTAGGAGCTCACACAGGTACACAACGGTGTGTGTGTGCGGGTGTGTGTGTGTATTTACAATGGTACTATTTATAGCAGCATCATACTGCATAGTGCGTCTTCTATAAATACAGAATTATATCATTATTTCATCTGCTATATTTCTTTCTTTCTTTCTTTCTTTCTAGGTGCTGTAGTGGTTGCTGTCGGTGTGAATGTCATTTGTCTCTCTTTCTCTCTTACTCACTCTCTTTTTGTATCTTTCTGTCTCTACATGTCCACTCTGCCCTCATCCTCAGGGACATGCTGGCATTCGGGCAATGAAAAGCGTGTGACACTCCGCAGGTCTTCTTACGGAAAACTATTTTACAACGTTGGCTGGTCACACAGAAAGGACAGAGAGAGAGACAGAAAGAGAGAGAGAGAGAGAGAGAGAAAAAGAATGAGAGAGAGAGTAAAAGAGAAAAATCTCAGATTTTCTCCCTTCCTCTCTCTCTTTCTCTCAGTGGGCGGATGGAGGTAAAGAGTGTGAGTGTGAGACTCCACACCCGGTTTGCTCTTTTATCTGGGCTTTAATGTCAGCTGCTGCAGGCCTCATGAGCACTAATTGGAAAGTTTGATTAGCCGAGCTGCACGGGACGACATGGCCTGCTGCGCTACTCGCCAAGAGCCGACAGAAAGACTACTTAACTTTCCCACTCCTCTTTCTCGCTCTCCCTCTCTCTCTCTCTCTCTCGATCTCTCTCTATCTCTCATCTCTCTCTCTACTGTCTGTCTCTCTATCTATCTATCTCTCTATCTCTCTCTCTATCTCTCGCTCTCTCTCTATCTCTTTTCCTGCTTCTCTCTCTCTCTCTGTGTCTCTATCTATCTATCTTTTTCCTCTTCATTTCTCACAATGACTTTTCATGTTTCGTTCATTCATTTATTCATCCATCTCTTTATTCATTTAATAAGACTAAGCTATTTGTTGGCTTAATTTGTTGGACTTAAAAGTTGTTACAAATCGAATTCTGCGTTCTCATTGGTCATCAGGTTATACACCTGTTTTCTTTCTTTCTTTATGATCAGATCCTTCTCTCTGTTGAAGCTTCTCTCTCTCTGGTGTTGTCAGAAACACTGCAGGAAATACAGCAGCAGGTTGCCATGTAAGAGCAAAGCTACACATCAAGACCACTGTACACACACACACACACACACATACACACACACACACATGATGATGCAATCTGAAGGAGGGATTATTACCATTTTGTTTCTTTTTACTTTGATTTTACTGACTTTTTTTTTAGCTACATTTTGATTTCTCTTTTCAATCTTATATAAAATAACTTTCTTTCTTTCCTCTTTTATTTTTTCTTTCTCCCTTCCCTCCTTCCTTTCTTCCTTCTTTCCTTCCATCCTTCTGTCATTTCTTTCTTCCTTTCTCTCTTTCTTCTATTCCTTCCGTCCTTTCTTTTTTTCTCTTCCTTCCTTCCCTCCTTCCTTCCTTTCTCTTTTCCTTCCTTCCTTCCAGCCTTCCATTTTTCTCTTCCTTCCTTCCTTCCTTCCTTAATCTCTTCCCTCCTTCCTTTCTCCCTTTCTGGTCTAAAGTGTAAAGTAGTGTCCGTCTCCGTTGCGTTTTCATCATGGCTGTAAAGATATTCCTGCAGCGATAATGCGGCATATAATTAAAGCTAAATCCCAGCGTGAGACGTTTAATATTAAAGGCATTTAGTTGAGATCTGCTGTAGTGCACATGCAATACACCTGTGTATTACACACACACACACACACACACACACAGCTGAGCTTTTTCCAGGATGATATAGAACTTGACTGGCTGCTCGTGTAGCCTGTAGCTGGAGGTAAAGTTTAACCTCACACCTTCTTTTTTGCCTCGCATGCTTTTGCTCTGGTTTTCGGGATTCCGAATTCAGAAAAAAATTTCCCATTAGGAAAAAATGTGCTCTTTTTTGTTTACATTTTTTTTTTTAGCTGGTGGAATACAAGTCATTGACACAACGTGTGTGTGTGTGTGTGTGTGTGTGTGTGTGTGTGTGTGAAGTGATGACCCAGTTTTTAGTGGAGGTTACTACGAAACGCACTGCCTCATTCACAGCAGCCCCTGCAGCAAACTCGGCATCCTCCCCACCCCCCACTGGGTTTCAGCACTCTGTGAAGCTTTGCTCAGATGCTGCTGCTGCTGGAGTGAATACTTTATTTCAAACACACACACAAACACACACACACACACACAGCTGCAAAGACATTCAACACACTCACAATCACATTGGAGCTGCTTACTTTCTCTAATCACTGCTTCAGATTTCTATCTATCTATCTATCTATCTATCTATCTATCTATCTATCTATCTATCTATCTATCTATCTATCTGTCTGTCTGTCTGTCTGTCTGTCTGTCTATCTATCTATCTATCTATCTATCTATCTATCTATCTATCTATCTATCTATCTATCTATCTATCTATCTATCTATCTATCTATCTATCTATCTATCTATCTATCTCTATCTATCTATCGATCTATCTATCTATCTATCTATCTATCTATATCTATCTATCTCTATCTATTCAGTATCTATCTATCTATCTATCTATCTATCTATCTCTATCTATCTATCTATCTATCTATACATCAGTATATCTATCTATCTATCTATCTATCTATCTATTATATTTATCAGTATCTATCTATCTATCTATCTATCTATCTATCTATCTATCTATCTATCTATCTATCTATCTATCTATCTATCTATCTATCTATCTATCTATCTATCTAGTATCTCTATCTATCTATCTATCTATCTATCTATCTATCTATCTATCTATCTATCTATCTATCTATCTATCTATTGTATCTATCTATCTATCTATCTATCTATCTATCTATCTATCTATCTATCTATCTAGATCTATCTATCTATCTATCTATCTATCTATCTATCTATCTATCTATCTATCTATCTATCTATCTATCTATCTCTATCTATCTATTTATCAGTATCTATCTATCTATCTATTTACTATCTATCTATCTATCTATCTATCTATCTATCTATTATCTATCTATCTTAAGTATCTATCTATCTATCTATCTATCTATCTATCTATCTATATCTATCTATCTATCTATCTATCTATCTATCTATCTATCTATCTATCTATCTATCTATCTATCTATCTATTTATCGTATCCATCTATCTATCTATCTATCTATCTATCTATCTATCTATCTATCTATCTATCTATCTATCTATCTATCTATCTATCTATTTACAGTATCTATCTATCTATCTATCTATCTATCTATCTATCTATCTATCTATCTATCTATCTATCTATCTATCTATCTATCTATCTATCTATCTATCTATCTATCTATCTAAATTAAACCCGTAATATGTCGCATGTTGGGATGTTACGTGTTTGTCTGGGCATGGATAGGTATGTTAGCTGCCTGGGAGTGGAGCATGCGCAGTCAGCGCTTGAGACTGGGAGCGATGTAAACGTTTGCCAATGCGTGCGCTTCGCTTCCATCTGGCTATCTTTAAAGAAGTTCCCAAGGCTCAGGCTTTACTACTGCTGAGGCACTGTGTAGGCTGATGTCCTGGGGCTCGCCAGCTGACCCAGTGGAGGCGTTTGAGGCAGACCTAGCCTTATCTCGCTCCCCAACCGCTAGCTCTGAGGGCCTCGAACTGGCTGAGGAAGCCTGCTCTGCGGATTCTTCCCCACAGGAAGTTCAGCTTTCATTCTCCGAGTAGGTGGATGTTATAAGTGTTGAGTCGCCACCATGCTTCTCAGCTTATGAACAGCTTATAAAAGTTACATAAAAGATGGGCAGCTGAAAAAGGAACGGTCATCCCTATAGTAGGCTAGGGGGCAACTAGGGATGGACGACTACATACAGTTTTAGATCTGCACTGGCTAGACCGGACAATCAAACAGAAACAGGCAGAACAGAGAGGCAGGACTGAGGGGCAGAACTAAGAGAAAAGTCTAAGGGGCAGGACTGAAATTCAGAACTGAGGGACAGGATGAGGTTGAAGGTTGAGGGTCAGGTTTGAAAGGCAGGACTGAGGAAAAAGACTGAGAGACAGGACTAAGTATTGGGACTAAAGAGCAGGACTGAGTGATAGGACTAAGGAGCAGGACTGAGGAAAACATCTAAGGGGCACGTTTAAAAGGCAGGACTAAGGGAAAAGTTCGAGGGGCGGAACTGAGGAAGAAGACTGAGGGGCAGGACTGAGGGGCAGGACTAAGGGGAAGGACTTGAAAACAAAAATAAAAAAAACTTATCTAAACTTTTTCGGTTTAGTTTCAGTGTCATGCTTTCTTTCATGACTCTCTCCTGGCACACACACACACGTGCACACATGCTGATTCTCCATTCAGTATCTTCACACACCGCCCCGGTGTTTATTTTAGCTCTGCGTTTGATTGCTTCAGTCTTGTTGCTTCTGAAAGGGAGAAACGAGTTTATTCGGAACGAAGTTTTTTTTTTTCAGTTTTTTTTTCTTTCGCTAAAATAAAAAGGTGAAAACAGGAACTCTACACAGCTGCTTTCCTGGCATGAGAGCGTTACTGTGGCAACCATTCCTGCTCCGGTGGGCGGCTGCTGCTCCTGAGAAACTTTCCTCTCTGTTTCTACCTCTTTAGCGTTTATTTTTACCCGAAAGCTTTCACAGGGCTTCAGAGTGCTTCAGGTGCGCTTCTCAACCCCTCTTTATTCTTTATTTTCATCTCTGATTCATAATTTCACCTGTATGTGTTAGAGCAGATTTAACCACAACATTTTTTTTCTCATTTTCTTAACATTTTGAGCATTTATTTTCTGTATTAATTCACAGCATTATCAGTATTTTTAATGCTCCTCCCTAATGCTGAGCTTTCACCCCTAATGCTGAGTTCACACTGCATTGATTTCAGCCCTGTCGTGCACTCGTTTTTCCGTACTCGCTAAGGAATTCCTGAAATCAGAGGTAAACTGCTGCTCGTTCAAGCGAGGGACAATAACACAGCGTGAACGATCAAAGACACAATCTGAGGAACACTGCAATGTGAAACGAGTCATGACTGGAAAAGACACCAGTGAAGACTTCCAGCCAATGAGAGAGTGAGACACTGGACAGCGGGAAGATCAGCAAGGACTTATAGACAGTAATTTTAGTAAACGTTACTTGGGTTTACTATTCGTATTGCAAACCTCTTGTAGGCCACCATTTTGATAATATTTCCAGTCTCACTCAGGAACACTTACTTCATTCCATTATCACTTCTCATTCACGTTACATTTACATTTCTGGTATTACACAGGAAACTTATTTCGACCGCTTGTATCCCAGACCTTGTTTGTTTGGTTAGGACCCATAGCTCATGGCCATAGGTGAGAGCAGGAACATAGATTGACCAGTAGATCAAGAGCTTTGTCTTTCGGCTCATCTTCCTCTTCACCACAACAGACCTGTAAATCGACCGCATTACTGCTGCTGCTGCACAGATCCGTCCGTCAATCTGTAAACAAGACCTTCAGATACTCTTCAAGTTATTCTTTCTTTGTGTTTTTTGTTTGTTTAATTTTACAACATTATTTTATTGTATGCTATGAGGTATACAGCTTCGGGTTATGGCGTGCGGTCTCCAGGGCGACTAGTTGACTGTTTGTGGAATTTGTGGAATTTAGCTGTTTGAGTAGATGTAAACTTGTTAAATGTCATGGCGAGGTCAATGTCTCTCTATCTCTCTATATGTCTGTCTGTCTCTCTCTCTCTCTCTCTCTCTCCTTATGTCTTTCTCTCTTCTGCCAAAGTATTCAAATCGGCGTCACCTGGTTGCCCTGTGACCTGACCTGTCAAGGCGTGATGGGGCCTTGGTTCTTTCTCTGTTGCTCTCTGTCTCTCTCTCCTCGTCTCTCTCTCTCTTTCTTGTCTCTCTCTATCGCTCTCTCTCCCTGTCTATCTATGTCTCTATCTGTCACTGTCTTTCTTTCTTCTCGTTCTTTTTTTCGTATTCTCTCTCTTTCTATGTTCATCTCTCTCTATCTGTCTACCTCTTTTTTTATCTTGTCTTTCTCTATCCCCGTCTTTTTCTTATTCTTTCTATTTGTCTATCTTTCTCCTCTGGTCTTCTTCTCTTTCTGTGACTCTCTCTTTTCAGTACCTGTGCTTCAGCTTTAAACGCACCAGTAGCCACACCCCCAGCCTAAAACCTCAAATCAATATTCATGAGAATCTCATTAATAATTCATGAGTTCACCTTTACAGTAAAGTGATATTTTTTTCCTGTACTATTTCGAATTGTGTCTACACTGGAGTAAGTCTCTCTCTTAAAAATTGTCTCACCTCCAAAATGCTGAAATAAAGATTTTTGTTTTCCTCGCCGGCAGACGGTAGTACAAAAAAAAAAACAACAAAAAACAGAAGTCGCAGTAAGAAGTCGTTTTTATCTTATTTTTTCCTCTTGCTTTCTACAGAAACACATACTAATCACAGAATATGTCATGAAAAATGGCCTCAGCGTCGCATTCGTCAGCGTCTCCTTGGGCTTTTGTATGAGCTGAAAGTGGTTCGTGGCCTTCTCAGTGAGCGCTAACAGCGTGCCGTAGGAAGTGGTGAAAAAAACAGCCCTTAAAAACACATTTTCAGTCATTTACCTAAGAGCACTTCTTCTTACCCTGCGTCAAAAATAACCCCCCAAACTGCGGGGCAGCTGCCTGCTCAGCCGGAGACACTTGTCTTTCTGTTCTTGTGTAATTGCTGACTGTTTTTATTCGTCTATTGTTCTTTTTTGTTTCTTTGGCTTACCATAATTATTTTCATGCCATTTAATAATAATCAGCATTGATCGACATGCCAAAGTATTCAAATCAGCATCAGCTGATTGCCCTGTGACCCGACCTGTCAAAGCGTCCCGCGTCCCTCAGTGAAGGGACGGGGCCTCATATAGCACTGTTTCTTTCCGTACGCTATCAGTTCTTTCTGTCTCTCTGTTTCTCTGTCTCTTTGTCTATCTGTGTTTCTTTCTATGTATCTGTCGCTGTATTTCTTTTTTGTCTCTATCTTTCTCTGTCTTTCTCTCTCCCTGTCTATCTATGTCTCTATCTGTCACTGTCTTTCTTTCTTTGTCGCTATCTTTCTCTTTCTTCGTCTTTCTCCCTGTCTATCTATGTATCTCTCTGTCGCTGTCCTTCTTTCTCACTCACTCTACCTGCCTTTCGTCTCTCTATATTTGTCTTTTTCCATTTGTATGTCTCTTTCTCTCTCTCTTTTTTTTCTGTGTTTTTTATCTGTGTGTCTCTTTGTCTACCTCTCTATTATGTATTTATGTCTGTCTGTCTGTCTGTCTGTCTGTCTGTCTGTCTGTCTTTTCATCTTTTATCCCTGTCTGTCCACCTCAGTGTCTCTGGTTAGGATCTTTGTGGTTTTGTTCCGTACACTTTCTTTTCCGTATGTTTGGTTTATATCCGAGTTGTTCCTTAGACCCGAGTAAGAGCTGAAAGTGTTCTTGCGCCCAAACGTATGTCCGTCCGTCCGTCCGTCCGTCCATCCCGCGCGGTACTTTTCACACGCTTTTGAAGTTCTTATCTCGCTGCCACTCGAAATCCTGCAGGCGAAAAAGAGACGACGCGAACTGCAGGAAACCGAGACCTAGCGATTAACGCTACGAGAGCCGGAGACAGCTTGCAAACTCGCCTGGACTGCGCGAAAGCAGACTGCATGACACCAACCGAATCTCACACTCTACTGGCAGATCTCGCTCTCTAGCTCTCTTTCTCTCACTCATCCATTTTCTTATTTGCTCTTTCTCTCTCACTCTCTCTCTCTCTCCCTTTCTCTCATTTTTTATTTTAATTTCAAGTTCTAGTTCGGTCTCCCTTGCGTTCTCTTTCTCACTCGCTACTTCTCTCTCTTTCTCTCTCTCTTTCTTTCTCTCTCTCTTACTCTTTCTCTCTTTCTTTCTCGCTATGGTTCCTGCACTTTCTCTCTCGCTCTCTCATGCTTTTTCTCTTGCACTCTCTCGCTCGTTCTCTTTCTTTCTCTCTCTTTCTTTCTCTCTCTCTCGCTCTATCACTTACTCTCTCTCTCGCTCTTTCTCTTTTACTCTCTTTATCTTTCTTTCCCTCTCTCTCGCTCAATCCTACTAAATTTTACATTTACAGCATTTTGGCGGACGTCCTTATCCAGAGTGACGTACATTTATCTTTTTTATAAAACTAAGAAATTAGGGATTAGGGGCCTTGCTCAGGGCCAGATCTTCCAATTAGCAGTCCAACACCTTAAACACTGAGCTACCACCTCACCCTTTATCTCCTTATATACACACTTTATCGTTTCTATAGACGCGGATTGATCACACGGTCATGACATCATGTTTTATGGGTGGGCGGAGTCTCCAGCGTTGTAAGTTTTAATGTTTTTCTGTGTTTAGGTCCGAGGAATGTGATATCATCTTGGTGCTGTGAAAGGCTGCATTTATTAACGTAAAGAGAGAGAGAGACAGAGAGAGAGAGAGACCGGAGGAGGAACCACCGGCTACAGCTTCTGTACCGTAAGTGACATCAGAACATATTATTATTATCCAGAACCAGTAATGGGAATAAACTACGCTAATAACGAGTTTTAGTAATGAATAATTATATCGCCCATTCCTACGTTCTATGTAGTATAGTTACAGGTACTATGAATGAAATCGGGACGTACTATAGGATTCAGAGTAATGATAATTTAAACAAGTTCTTCTCCCTCATTTGCTGTTTATGTAACGCGTAACTTACAACCAGGAAGAAAGAATTCCTCCATGTTGATTAGTAATTCTAATCAAATGAATCACCCCACATGGTCACATGACCTCACCACATTAAAATAGTGTAGATTAACGCACAGTAATTAATAATAATCATTTATTTTAATTAGTGTCCATTTCATTCATTTAACCTGGTTATTATTAGAGACATCATTCAATAAATAATTTATTTTAGGTATTTAATTAATCAGTCATTAACACAATAATGACTTTACCTGGTAATTAATTACTTTTATAATGACGGATCCCAGTTATTAATTATTATTAACACGATGACATCATCAACTTATGAATAATTAATGAAGCAGTTTAATCTATAAACAGGAAGTGCGCAGAGCTGCGGTTTGAAGGGAACGTTTTAATAGTACAAGTGGTTTAGTGTGTGTGTGTGTGTGTGTGTGTGTGTGTGTGTGTGTGTGTGTGTAAACAAAGTAAGCCATAAATTGAGAGTAAAAGAAAGAAAAAAAGTAAGAAAGGAGAAAAAAAAGAAAAAGTACAGTTTAAAATTGTGTGTGTGTGTGTGTGTGTGTGTGTTATAGTCTTCTGCTTTCCTATAATGCGCGAGGGTCTTTCCAGTCATCCGCACACGCATCCCTTCATTTCTGTGCTTTTCTCTTATATTTATTTATTTTCTTATTTATTTATTTTTGTGTATTTCCCAGCGTGCTGCATTACCTGTCCAGCAGTCTGGCTAGCTCATCCATCACAACACACACACACACACACACACACACACACACACAGCCTGCTGTTCATGAATATATTTCTCACGCCCGTGATCCTGCATGTTCTGTCACTTCACCTGTCTCTCATCACTGCCTCTGACTGTACAAGTGGGACATACGCTAGCAGCAAGGACACACACACACACACACACACACACACACACACACACACACACATATATATATATATATATATATATATATATATATATATATATATATATATATATATATAGCAGATGTGTTCACTCCTCTTGTCCGTCTTTAATTGCGCAGTTATGTGCCGGTTTTGGTTGCTGTCTTTTGTTTGTTTATTTCTCTCTGTAGCTCGTCTCCAAACTCTCTCACACACACACACCCACAAACACACACAGAGTCATTATCAGTGTAAAGAGAGGGAAATGGGTTGTGCAGCGACTGGTTTAAGGGAGTGATATTGTTATTATGGAAATGCGACGGATGCAGCCGGTCATTATTGCGACTGTGTTTGCGGTTCCAGACGAGCGAATCAGCGGTAATTGTGTGCGGAGTCTCGGTGAGCAGTGAACCTATCACAGGCCGTGGCACAAGTTCACATTACTGTGATGAATGAACACAGAGGAATGCTATTCTATACACACACACACACACACACACACACACAGCCATGTATCAGGTGCTTTGTTTTGCCAGGTAGACATTTACACAAATAATTTCTGCATGTTGGTTAAAAGAGAGAATGACGTGATACAGGGGAAATAAATAAATAAATAAATAATAATATAGGAATAATTTTAGGTAATACTACCACAACAGATGTATAAGGAAAGAAGGACAGAGATGGAAAAAAAAGATAGAGTAATTGATGGAAGGAAGAAAAATAACGTTAGAGTAAATGTAAGAAATACATGTCAGAAAGACAAATCAAAAATACAAATACAAAATTAGGCAGGGAATTAAAATGAAAGGAGGAAAGAAAGAAATGGAAAAAAAGGAAAAAAAATGGAAAAAAAAGAAAGAAAATGAAAAAAAGGACAAAAGTAAGAAAATTAAAAAGAAAAAGGACTTTGACTTAATAAAGATTATTTTTTATTTTAAAAACAGAAGTATATATCGATTCTTCATATCAGTTATCACTCACATAAACATGCAAATTATCGGTATCGGTATCGCTCATAAAACAATTATATCGACCAACCTTTAGTTTGAAATAGAAGAAAAGAGAGAGAGAGAGTTTAGTTTTGTGCATTTTTTCAGACAGATGTGTGTATCCAGTTCAATCTTTTGTCTATGTGGATAATTGTTGTGTGTTTTTTCTTCTTTAGCGCAGTAGGAATCGGTTCTCCAGTCTACCTTTCTTCTGCGTTTAGCTGACCCAGTCACCTGACCCAGTTTGGGTGTTATTCTGTTCAGCGCAGAGGATAATGTGCTTTTGTGTCTTAATAACGCCTGGCTAAGTGGTAATTGCTCTATTGATGCCGTTACTGTACGGCTTTGACATGTCGTTATTCACACTTAACTGCTTGACCTGGAACAAATGTTAAAGCAATTACCGAGAGAGAGACAGAGAGAGCAAGAGAGAGAGAGAGAATGAGAGAGAGAGAAAAAGAGAAAGTCGACAAGGGGAAAAAGGAGAGAAGAAAAGACGAAAGTTTATATTGAATCGTTGATCTATTTTTTTTAGTTAGTTTAAATTAAGTTTATTAACTTGCCCCTCCACTGCATTCTCTCTCTCTCTCTTTTACTCGCTTTCTCTCTCTCTTTCTCACTCGCTCTCTCTCATTCTCTCATTCTCTCTCTCTCTCTCTGAAGGTCAAGGGCCTTGCGATTGTTGCGGCTGAGAACTAAACTGAAGATCTTTCGGTCAGCAGTCCAAAACCTTAATGACTCAAGTGCCACAATAAAATTCGATTCATTTCATTTCGATTCAGTTCAATACAGTTTGATTCAATCTGATTCAACTTGAATTAAATAGAATTAAATTTGATTAACTTCAATTCCGTTTGATACAATTCAACTCGTTTCGATTCGTTTTGATTTAATAGATTCCAAATCAATCAAGTTTCATTTAATTCAATTCAATTCATTTCGATGCAATTCGATTTACTTCAATTTAATTTAGTTCACTTTCATTCAATTTAATAATTTAATATAAAAATGAAGTTTAAATACCATCTAAAATAATAGAAATAATAGAAAATATTGTTATAAAAATGTAACATTAAACAGGAAGTACAAGTCTTTTTTTTTTACAATTTTATTTTTAGTATAATTTTTACTTTTTTCTGTCTTTTATTCTCTCTCTCTCTCTCTCTCTCTCTCTCTCTCTCTCTCTCTCTTTCTGTCATTCTCTGATTAAATTTTAAGCAGTACTCATGTCATTCCTGTTGGTTTTTGCCGACTGGCTGCCCGGTGCCCTGGGGAGACTGGTGTTTGTCTGTCGAGACCTGAACAAGCGAGGTTAAACCGTGTCATCCTTCCTTCCTCTCATCCGGCCTGACAGTGGAGGAGGGGCGCTGGCTGACCGGGTCGCCGTCGCATTAATTATGCCAGTAATCACTCATAGAGTCGGCTGCACAAGACCAGCTGCTAACGCTGACACCTTTCAGCTACGCTGGAATTAGCAGCACTTCTCTGGTGGTTTGGCGGTCTCAGTCAGGCCACAGTGAGCAGTGGGCGGGGCTTCAAATGCCTTTACGCCTTTATTGGTCACATATACTTTTTCCAGCAAAGTGAAATATGTTTCTTTGAATATCCCATCCCCCTGGAGCAGGAAGGGTTAAGGGACTTGCTCAAGGACCCAGGTCTTCCTGGTCTTCAGATCAACAGTGCAGCACCTTAACCATTTGAGCCACAACTTCTCCAATAGCCATATTAGCATGTTAGCGGGAAAATCAACATAACCTAAACCTAGTAATGTGAGTAATAGCTAATCGTGGTATTTTTACTGCAGGAACTTGAGTAGGACAGACAGGAGAGTTTATTATGGCCACACACACACACACACACACACACACACACACTCTCTGAGAAATGGGTTAAATAGCTACAGATAACCTCGCGGTCACGGCTCACCGGATTGAACCCCTGACATTCCAGGATTAAAAAAAAATCTCTTTTTCCAGTACAGACACTCACTTTAAGCTGCGTTATCATGTCGATGTCACAGCCGCTGTGGCTTTACAGTATTAGCGGAGACCTAATATACTGTTGTAAGCAAGTTTTGGCATCCCGTTCAGATCGGAAAATTTCATAGTGGTTTCATTTCGGTAGAGGGTGCACAAACTTTTGCACACAATATTGTGTAGCAGCTCAAAAGATTACTTAAGAATTGGATAATAATTTTCTGCTGGAGTTTATCCCAGCCGTCTGTGACAGGGCAAAAGGCAGGAGGGGGACAGCCTGGACAGTTCGTCACAGGACCACACACACAACCTTACTCACACTCACTCCTATGAATCACCAGCCAAATCTAACATACATGTTTTTGGACTGTGGGAGGAAACCGGAGAACCCGGAATAAACCCACTCAAAAACCCACATGGAGAACATGCAAACTCCACACAGAAAGACCCTTGCAGGGGAATCGAACCTGGGACCTTCTTACTGTGAGGCAACAGTGCGAACCACTAAACCCGTAGAGAGAGAGAAAGAAAGAAAGAAGAAGAAAAAGAAAGAAAAAGAGAGAAAAAGAGAAGAATGAGAAAGAAAGAGAAGAAAGAAAAGAAAGAAGAAAGAAGAAAAGACAAAAGAAAGAAAGAGAAAAAGAAGAGAAGAGGAAAGAGAAAGAAGAAAAGAGAAGAGAGAGAAAGAAGAAAGAAAGAAGAAAGAAAGAAAAGACAGATAGAGAGAGAAAGAGAGAGAGAAATTGAGAAATTAAGACAGAGAGAATGAGAATAGAAAAGAAAGAAAGAATGAAATGGACAAGAAGACAGCAAGACAAGAAATGAGAGAATGAAATGAAATGGAGAAAGGAGAAGAGGAAAAGGAAAAGACGTGAAGGAGAGATGAGAGAAAGAGAGAGAGAGAGAGAGGAGAGAAAGAAGAGAGAGAGACAGAGAGAGAGAAAGGAGAGAGAGTAGAGAGCGAGAGAGAGAGAAGAGAAAGAGAAGAAAGAAGAGAAGAGAAGAAAAAAGAAAGAAAAAAGAAAGAAAAGAAAGAAAGAAAGAAAGAGACAGAGAGAGCAAGAAAGAGAGAATGAAATGGAGAAAGACTGAGTGAGGAATGAGTGAAAGAGAGGAGAAGAGAGAATGAGAGAGAGAGAGAGAGAGAGAGAGAGAGAGAGAAAAAGACAGAAAGAAAAAGAAAGAAAGAGACAGAGAGAGCAAGAAAGAGAGAATGATAAATGAGGAAAGGTGAGGAGGTGAGTGAGGAAATGAGTGAAAGAGAGAGAGAGACAATGAGAGAAAGACAGAGAAAGAGAGAAAAGAGAAAGAGAGAAAGTAGTATGAGACTAGTTAAACAAGCATTAGCCTAATTTCTCCCTGACGTATCTGTTAGCTCTGACATTCAGTACGTTTTGGTTTTGGGTTCGAACCCCCATTCTGACTTTAGAATCTGAGAATCCGCCCCGATGCATTATTCAGGTGAACACGTGTCCTGGTGCTCTTTCAATCTTCCGATTATATTTTAACCGTGTTTTATGTGACCTGCGCGATGAAAGATGGCGCCGAGCCGCAGGGGATAATAAAGAGAAGAGCAGAGTCACATATTTAACTTCGCTCACGGCGCTGAGGCAGAAATACTTGCCCCCTCACTCTCTCTCTCTCTCTCTCTCTCTCTCTCCTCTCTCTCTCTATCTCTCTCTCTCTCTCTCTCTCTCCCTCTCCGAGACATCTTCACTTTCCTATAACCTCATAGGTGAATGTTTTATTCCCCGCTTTGAAATTCGACCCTGGTGTTCAGTCGTCAATTCTCGCCCCGACTCCTGGTGTGAATAGAAAATAAGAGCTGTATATCAAATAAAGGCAAAATAAAAGTGTATTAAAAAAGCAGCGAGTGTGATTGTGTGTGTGTGTGTGTGTGTGTGTGTGTACATTATGGCGATGGGGGCCTGTGAATTTAGATGAGTCTTTTATGATATCCATGCTGGAGGCTTGATCTGTATCAATAATGCAGCGCTCTTTTGGAAATGGATTGTTTTAACATACATTTATTACCACACACAGAATAACGCATCTCTCTCTCTCTCTCTCTCTCTCTCTCTCTCGGCCCGGTTCAGCCTCTCCGCCTCGGCCCAGCTTCGATCAGATCCTCTTCATATTGAACGCGAGCGTTACACGCCTTCATACATGCATTTTTACTCAACCTCGTACAGCAGAGAGACTTCAGTCCACTCAATACGAGACTGAACCGCTGATTCAAACGAGAAAATGAACCCGGTGTTTATATGAATGATTCAGTGATACAGTATTGAACAGGAAATTTGACTCATTTGAATCATTTTCCAAATTGAATCAAATGAATTATTGAATACTGAATTATTAAATCTTTAATTAATAAACAAATAAATAAAAATAATAAAAACTGATGGGATCTGATCTAATCTGATTTAGTTTAGTTTAAACTAAACTGAACTAAACTAATTTAATCTAATGTAATCCAATCTAATCTGATCTAATCTAATCTAATCTAATCTATTCAAAAATAATCTAAACAAATCTACGCCAATTGAATTTATCTAATTTAATCTGAATTTAAAAAATGTAAAGTAATATAATCTAACCTGATCTGATCTAAACTAATCTAGTCTAATCTAATACGATCTAATCTAAATTTACATAGTCTGATATAAACTAATCTAAACTAAACTAATTTAATCTAGTGTTATCTAATGTAAACTAATTTAGACAATCCAACCTGACGTGATCTGAACTAAACTAAACTGATATGATCTAATTTAATGTAATCGGACAAGATCCAGATTAGATTTGATTACATTACATCAGCTCATTGTAGTTTAGTTCAGATTACATTAGATCGCATTAGTTAAAGTTGGTTTAGTTTAGTTTAAATTAGATCCAGATTAGATCTTATCTAAATTAAATTTAACTAAAATATTCTGATCTAATCTGATCTAATCTAACTTCTTGAACTGTGTATTATCCGACAGTTAAATGGAAGCTGGTTTAAAATCACTGATAATGAGCAGGAAACACATTTACTCCTGACTCCTGCTTGGGCAGCGCCGGGGACAATTAGGTTTTTGATTATGTGATCAAAATTTTTAGATCAGACAGTTTTTTGTATTTATTGATCTTTTTTTTACCGTGCTGCGGTAAGTCTTAAGATCCTCATAGCCGTCTGGATCTGATACCATTCACATGTCCAGACGAGACGTGTACGTCCACCTCCGGTTCCTCACCCTCCCGGTGCACGGTTCTAAACAATCTGCTAATCTGTGTCTGTCTGTAACATTCCCCTCTCAGTTCCTCGTCACAGTGCCGCAGCATCTGGTGGGTCACATGGTGCGGGGCGCGGTGTCCGCCTCGAGCGTATGCTTTCCACAGGTGTAGGTTGGACCAGGGTTACTCCAGACAAGCTGCTGCAGGAGATACACAGTAAATACCACAGCATTTGTTTTTGTATCTAAGAGAAATATATTGTCTTAAAACATGAAGCAATCATTTTATCTCAGTTTTTTAAGAAGTGCTCACAATAGGGCACTGATGAGAGGTTCCACACGCGCCGCCGCGGTAATTACCCTACATTCACATGCTTCCTGACTCGCCAGCGAAGAAAAAGGAAAGATCGTGATTTAAGTTGCAGATTGAGAGATGAGAGGCTGTCACAAGTGCTGCCTCAGAGCCAATCAGCCCAGGTTTCAATCCTGATAATGCATCTGGTTCTGACAGAGGTTTGTGTGTGTGTGTGTGTGTGTGTGTGTGTGTGTGCAAATTCAGAGCTTTGTTCGGGCGGGATTAGCTTTAACTCCAGCACACATCACTAATCTGTATGTCCTCAAGATCAGAACTCCTGAAGGAACATTACTGAGTCACGTCGGGTTCCTACTGTCCGATTTTAGCCATGATTTGTTCTTTCAAAACAAATTTTGGAACACTAACAGATTTATAATCTATAATCTATAATCTATAAATCTGATGTCTTCGACAGATGATGCTGTAAATTGTGTCCTCCGATTAAATTCTGGAAGTGTCAAAAAATAACAAATACAAGTTCAGACAGTTCTGTCTGTCTTTTTGTCTGTCTATCTGTCTGTCCTTCCATCCGTCTGTCCATCCGTCCGTCTATCCGTCCGTTCGTTTGTCTGTCTGTCTGTCTTTTTGTCTGTCGCTCTGTTTTCCTATCTGTCTGTCTGTCTGTCTCTGTATTTCTATCTATTTGTCTGTCTGTCTCTGTGTATCTATCTATCTATCTATCTATCTCTCTCTCTAGCTGTCTGTCTGTCTTTTTGTATGTCTGTCTCTCTGTTTTTCTATCTGTCTGTCTCTGTGTTTCTATCCATCTGTCTGTCTGTCAATCTGTCCCGTGTGCCACCTCCTTCAGACAGTCTGACTAGCAGCAGTCGCTAAATCCAATTAAAATCGCTTTCGTTTAATATTTAATCGTGATATTTTTTTCAGGCTTCATTCAGACTTTTTACTCTTTCGTTTTTTTTTCTTAGCTGTATTTATTTAATGACTTTCTTTCATTCCTGTCATCTTTATTTACGCGGTGTGTCAGTTCGGACCCTGCACAGACCCGTGCACCGACCCTGTGCACCGACCCTGTGCACCGACCCTGTGCACCGACCCTGTGCACCGACACTGGGATTATTAACAAGCAGGGATGTGTGAAGAAAAAAGGATTTTACTACTTTTCCTCTTCTGTTTCTACTTACTTGCCTGCTTAATTAATTACTTTCCCGATTAATTGCCTCCTTATTTGCTTGCTTGCTTTCTTTCTCCTCTAATTCCTTCCTAATTATTTGTCTCCTTCTTTTCTTTTCCTTTCTTTTCTTCTTCCCTTTTCTCTTTCCTTGGTTACTTTCTTTCTCTTTTCTTCCTTCTTTTTATTTATTTATTAACCTAATTGCCCACTTCTGTCCTTTCTTTCTTTGCCCCTCTACTAATTTCCTACTCATTTTGTACTCATTCTTTTCTTTCGTCCCAATTTTCCTTTCTTCCCTACTTTCCCTAATTACTAGCTTTTTTCCTCACCTATTTTCTTACTTACTCACTTGCATGCCTCCTTTCTGCCTTTCTCCCTTTCTTTCCTTCATATTTTTTATTTATTACTTTATATTTTTACTTGCATTCTTACTTACATTATCCCCCTCTTTCTTTCTTTCTTTCTTTCTTTCTTTCTTGCTTCTCTATCCCTTCCTTTCTTCCTTCCTTCCTTTCTTCTTTTTATTTATTTATTTATTTACCTAATTGCTTTCTTTATTCACTTCCTACTAATTTTGTACTTAAATGATTTTCTTTCGCCCTTATTTTCCTTAAATCTACATTCCTTTCTTCCCTACTTTCCTTAATTACTACCCTTTTTCTCACCTATTTTCTTACTTATTCACTTGCATGTCTCCTTCCTTAAAAAAAATCCCTTCTTCCTTCCTTGCTCTCTTTATTTTTTTTCTACATGCCTTTTTGCATATTCTTTATTGATTACTTTATTATTTACTTGCATTGTTATTTACATTATTCTCTCTCTTTTTTCCTCTGTCCTTCCTTCCTTCCTTCCTTCCTTTCTTTCTTTTTCACTTCCTTTTTTTTCCCTCTTCATATTTTTTTTTATTACTTTAACAGTGCATATTTATTTATGCAATTATTTACTTGCATTGTTACTAACATTCCCCCCTCTTTTTCCCTTCCTTCCTTCCTTCCTTTTATCCTTCCTACCTCATAAATCCCATTCTTCATTATATAGTAAGCCAAGTATTATTTTTAACCCTCATGTTGTCCGGGTTGACAGGAGGACATGGTTGACAGGAGGACAGGGGTTAAACAGACAGCTTAGTTCGTTTTATCGACTGGTTTATTTAATTACTGGCAACGCAGGAGTGCACAATTAACATAGAAACGTCAGTTTAAATCAGTACATCGGACATCCTAATGATTTATTTATAATAATTTACAGTCTATTTGATCGTATTTCTCTTATTGAAGTCTTTAATGTATTATTCTGGATTACACTCGTATTCTCTCACTCACTCACTCACTCTCTCTCTCTCTCTCTCTCTCTCTTTTCCTGTCTGTTCAGTAAAAAAATCAAGGACATAACATATGTATGCTGCCATGCATAGAAGCACAAACACTAAAACACACTCACTGCCTGAAAAACACACACATAGATATGTACACACAAACAAATAAACACACCTTTCCTACAACCCCCCCAAACACACACACACACACACACACACACACACACCTTCCACTTCTGGTGACATCTGGAGTGTTTCTGCCTGACTGGTGTTTCTGTCCCTTTGCGAGTGACACCAGGGTGCTGAGGAAGCCTTCTGCCCCGTCCACCTTCTGCCTGTCTATCAGTAAAATAAATATATAATTATCACCCCTCAGTCAGTGCATTAGGCTAGCCATGTGTGATAATCGGATATAACGGTGAGATTAGCGATCCCTTTAACGCCCGGGCCCCTGATAAAGGCGAAAGTTGTTGTTATTCAGATGCTCTGTCGCCTCCAGTTACACAGAAGGTTAAAGAACTGCATCTCTGTCCCAGGGCATTGTCATCCACCTTTGTTTGGTTTGCGCGGTGTTCTTCAGGGAAGCGTGTGTGATCCGAGGCACTTCAAAGCTAGCTCAATAAAGGAATAGCGGCTTTGTTGTGTCTCCCTGAATAGTTGGGTTCGGCTGCGAAAACCCACATACAAAGATTTTAAAAAACCCGAAATGTGAAAGGAGCACATTCATCTGTCAGTTCAGTGGACACTCTGGACTTAAGATACCAGATATTTGCACGGTGTTTTGTTCGAATGAATGCTTTCAATGTCCTTCTGAAGTTATTCATCCCTTTGCTTGTAATACAGTTTGTGGGTGGATTAGTATATTATACACACTTTGTTGTAGGAATGTTGACAAACAAGACAACCAAGACCTTCACTACCAATCGGCAGACGTACTTATCCAGATCCACTGAACCAGGATCTATGGGGCAGATAACCGTAGTCCAGTGGTTTCAACCACATTCCACAAGTCCCTCTGGACTGGGGCATGGTAATAATGCTTGGCTATTCATCGCTGTATATTATAACGCCAGACCTTCAAGTTCCCACTTTGTTACCTCAGCTTTTTAGAAGTTTCTTCACTGTGTTACACCACGCCCCAATATCCTTCCACGTGGGTAAACGTGGGTCTTTATAATTTTAGGGGTTTTTTTCTATTGAAACATTTTCAGGTTCTGATAGTCCGGCTCTCGGTCTTCACTACCACAGTTTAATTATATGGATGCCCCTATTCAGTGGCTCGCATTTATCTCATTTATCCAACTTAACAGTTGAGGGTTAAGGGCCTTGCCCAGGGGTGGCAGCCTGGTGGAGCAATCATTTGATCAGCAGGCCAATGACCTACTACATCTGAGACTCTACCGTGATGATCATAGATTAGTACTGTTTTATTTAATGAGTATAAATGTGCTAGTGGGGATGTGCTAGTAAAATATTTACATTTAGTCAGTGGTTGGCCGTCAGGGCCAGCAGGGCCCTGAGTTATAATTTTCATTAGTGTAATGTTCACAAAATTGCTTATGGTTAGTTTCGTTGAGGTTGAACTGGAATAACCTACATTAAAAAAAAGTTTTGAGGCAGATAACAATCGACTTTAGTTAAAAGACATCACAAATGATTGGAAGTTCAGCAACCCCAGGAAGCCCACTGAGCCAGTGTTACCCCCAGCATTTTTCTGGAATTTTCAAGGTATACAAGTAACATGCAATGCAAAGTAAATGACGGTGACGGTGGACTTGTCACTGCTACACCAGCTCTTGTCCACTAAAAACACCATTTTGCCCCTTTTTAGACTGAGAGAAATAATTGAGAAAGGAAAACCGACACCCAAACTGGATTCACTAACAAAGGCCAAAACAGTTTTCGTACGCTATTTCAAAGATTGAAATTATGAGTAGCTAACAGCTAGCACCGAGAACAACAAGCCATTTTGTTGTGTGTTTACTTTTTAATACGGGTAAAGGGACATAAAATGATTCTGTCTTAACAGCTTTAATAATGCAGCTCTTAAAAACCAAGGCTCCAGGCACCATAAAGAGTCAGTGGTGCGTAATATGCACATTATTTGCATTAGCTATAACAGCGATGTTTAAGATGTGTAAATGGAGTTTGCAGTTGCTTGCTGAAGGCCCTGACTGAAACCCCATGGTACACAACTACATTTGGCAGATGTCCTTATCCAAAGCGATTTACTAGTTAATTTTGATCTAACTACGCAGATGAGGGTTAAGGGTTTTCCTCAAGCACCCAATGGTAAAAGATCCTCTGATTTATAGTCCACACCTTATTAACCGGGCTACCACTTCAAATATATGCTTAGAATCTGGGTTAAATTAAATCAGGACCTATGGATCTTGGGTTATAGAGTCTCTGGCAGAGTTTAGACTATATCAAGATAAGAATCTCAAGGATTTTTGCTAATGGACTTAAGGCCTAAGAATCAGTGTGACTCAGACACATAGGAATAAATGATATTGTACAATACATTCTAAAATTTGCATTATATCCAGTACCGCAGTAGAAATATGGGGTGATACGGTCTGGACAATGGCTTTTGAGGTGACACAGAGATCCATGGCACTTGAAATTAGGTTGAAAGGCCAACCTGAGAATCAGCAGTAGAATCATCAGGACACTAGGAGTTCTGGTAGGAGGCAGTAGAGTCAGGATTCTGACACCAGTGGTTGGAGAAGCAAGGTCAGAACTTGAGAATCCGGGGTATTTGAATTAGAACATTGGAATATTTGGCAGTGTGATCAGGAGCTACTGTAGGAATCTAGACTTGAATCTAGACTTGATAAGTTGTGGCAGTACATTAAGGACCCAGAAAACTGAATCTACTGTATTGTAAAACTATTAATTAGAAGCTTATGAGGTCAAATACCAGCACTGCCACCCTGTCACTACTAGGAATACCTCTTGAGCAAGAGGCCTCAACAGCTCAGTTGGATAAATGAAATAAATGCAAGCCACTGGAGAAGGGTATAATTTTGAGTCTTTGCCGAATGGTGGGGGCAGCAGAAGATAGAGACCGCGGTTTAACAGTCAGAAACCTGGGGAGCTGTGGTGAGAGGTGGTGACTTCAATTTACAAGTTACTACAGCTGGGACCCTGAGTAAGGTCCTTAACCCCCAATTGCTCAGTTGTATAAATAAAATAAACGCAAGTTGCTCTGGATAAGGACGTCTGGCGAATACCCTAAATGCAAATGTCAGAACTTAAAGATCTGGGGTAATAGTATGTAAAGATGTATAGCCAGGCATTGGTACTATGCCCAAGCCCAGAGTGGCTTTATAATGGGGTTAGAACCCCATGGAATATGGCCCCATCGATCATGGTGCCTAGAAAACTCTTAGAATACTTGTTTTCTTATTTACTTTACTGACTTTATTCATCCAAATCCCAGAATGTAGGCTGTCCTGACAGGATGTTGTGACAGAATGTTCCTGCCAGGGAAATATAATTCAGCCTCCACTGGAGATTCCAGATCGCCTCATCAGTCGACTTTCTATTGGAGATTGTCTGCATTTCATTTCAGCCTGCTTTCTACCACCGGATCTGGCTGGTACAGCAGGGAGCTGTATTTAAATATCTTATTTAAATGTAACATACATACTTAAAACCTGCTTCCCTACACACCTGATCAGGTAGCACAGTAGGATGCAGCTTTTTCGCTTCGGTTTTGTTTTGTTCAAGCTTTTGGGCGTATCTTTTCTTTTTTTTCCAGGGCGAATACATTACGTGTAGAGTTCCTGAGCACTTTATTTGTTATTACATGTCTAAACAATGATGCCTGAGAGGAATGCAAATGGACTTCTTTCAAAATGTCATTAAAAAAATCATTATTGGCTCACTTTGACCTTTCTTTGAGTAACTATGCCTCTGTGCTTAATTTGGCATACATTATTGATGGAAGCCCATCCGCATTCACCAAAACGATTTCTCTTCTCAAGATCTGTCACTCATTTACTCTTCGGAAGAAACAGATGCAACAGCGTGCTTCGGAAAATCAGTTAGCGCCGCTGACTCGCGTTCTCGTTCTCTCGCTCCCTGGCTACCTCGCTTGCCTCTTTACCATGGACAATTAACCACCGTGTTTTACAAAGATTAATCTATGGGTTATTGTCGCTTCACTTGCCTAATTAGCGTACAACAAAATAAAGAGGATCGTGACTGATTTCGCCCACACTGAAAGATGTACAGAGAACGAATTGATTTATTAAATTTGTTCATATAATCTATACTAATAAACTTTTTCTTTAGTCATTTTTTATATAGTCAATTTATTTTATTTAGAATTTATTTCGCCTAATTTTAGGTTATGTTTTTTAAGATTAGCAGCTGGATTGGATTATACTATATAAACCAAATTTATGTAGACTTTTGTTTGTGTTAAATAAAAATTACATGTTTTATTATTTTATTTATTATTATTATTATCATTAATATCATAAAAAAGGAAGAAGAAGAAGTCATTTTTAAGCATTAAAAATAACATTATGTATTAAAAATCACTTTAAAAATAAATTTCTTTTTAATATTTTAAAGAATTTCTCGCGTCTGATTTGATGTTTCTGCTCTTGGACTGAATTATGTAAATCAAATTTATGTCTTTTTGTGTTACATAAAAAAATAACCCTAGATAAATATTATTATTATCAAAATAATGGGAAGAAGATAAATTTTTAACTAGTTTGAATAAAATTATTGTAAATCTTCTAAAAAAACGTACATTAAAATAAGGTGATAAAAACAACATCTATATTATTTAGCTGATCATTTTTACTTTCTATGAGCATTTATTTAAACATAAAAAACCTATTTGTACTTTTTATTTTAAAAAGATTATTTAAGTTCTAGTTTTATAATACTATATTATAAAAGACTTTATTTTTACTCTAGAATATATTATACCATATAACCATAAAACATTATGCACATTATTGTACAGGGTGTCCCATAAGATTCCATAGATAAAATAAACATATTTTTATGAAAACCAATTTCCCAGATCTCCAGATCCCACTTGATTTTAACCTTTGGACGCATTTGAAGGCTGTGGTGTATCAGAAAAAGATACAAAACCTAAATCATCTTAAGGAACGTTTCACCAACGCCGTCACAAGCAGACACTTCAGCTGTGCTTATACATGTTCTTCAGCGGGGAAGGAATCTGTTTTAAAACAGTGGTAGTCATGTAGAGCGGATTATACAATAAAAATGTTTTTAATAATTATTTTTTATCTGTTTAATTTTTCCTATGTATGGAAAACTTATGGGACACCCTGTAGAAGTAATAAAGTAATAAAAAAAAGTTTTAGTTTAAATCAAATTAATTTTTAATTTATGTGTGCATTTGATTTTCCCAGAAGCCGAACAACAAACAAACAAATAAAAAACTAAAAGTAGTGAGTGAGAGTGAGACGTGAGCACAGCAGAATTACAGCAGTCTGAAGGAAGTCAGCATAATTTTATGTCCAGCTCAGAGACGCACCGATACGTTTGTAATATATATATATATAGAATATTTTATTATTATTATTTATTTATTTATTTCCCCCCTCCTTTCCCCCGTTATAGCAGGAGTGGCGAAGCACTCAGGCGCCACTAAAGTACCTATGGTATAACCATGGCTCCCAACTTTCCACTAATTGGGATATCAATAATTAAGAGCATCATAAAGTCCGTAAATAAATCATGTTGAACGTTGACCGCGTGACCGAAATTTCAGTCGAGAACAGCATTCGAGTATTAATTCCACCAGAACAACTTCGGTCTTCATGTTACTCTTTTTTTTGATTATGTAATGCTCATGGCTTATTTGAGAGCGTTCTCTGTTTCGATGGAATCATTAACGGACATGTGGAAAGCCAACGGGACGACCCGCAAACCTGTGAGTAGTTGTGATTTCTTTACTTTCTACTCAACAGTCAACCATCACATCTGATCCACTTTAGAGATTTTATTATTATTATTGTTGTTATTTTTCTTTGCCAGAAATTTTAAGATTTCATTTAGAAACAACTTTTTGCTTTTATTTTTCCTACTTTAGCTATTAGGTAGGATTTTTACGAACACGTCATATTTTTTTTTACGGCTGTTTTGTAACTACAAACTTTCTAAAAGTGCTGAAATGTCGTTCGTTCAGGTGGGATTTTATTGGTGTGTGGAAATCAGGATTCATTTACATACGTTTTAACTGTAACTGTAAGTTATTTAACCTTAAAACAATAAGTAAAGATTGTACATTGTTGTCGCCGTGTTGGGGTAAAGTTTTTTTATTTATTTCCAGTAACAGTTTTTTTAATCGTAATTGATTTTTTATATACTGTATATTCAGTTTCGAACAAAGGATTCATGGGAATGTATTTTAGTCGTAAGAATTAAGTTCTCTAAATAATTATTTTCTTCCTGTTACACTAAATAAACTAAAAGTTCTGCATGTTAAAATTTACAGAAACTGTAAAATTATACATTTTAAAGTATAAACTTATAGTTAAGTTCATATTTTTTTTGTAACTATTGAATTTGGTAAATTACACATTAACAGTAAAGGAGTTAACATGGAATTTCCTGGAATACTAATAACTGTAACTGAATATAAATTGTATAATAATAATCTTTATCTGTAAGGATGAAGGGAAATTAACACGGAATTTATCAAAACATTTCTGCCAGAGGGTCGAATAGAAAATTTCATTGTTTGTTTTTAGCTCTCTGAAATATTTGGGACCCTGGAGTCGTTAGTAATGGCATCCTAATTAGTTCCTTTTGTAGTAGTTTCCTGATTTAGATTAAAGCGGGTTGTATTTTTTGCAGTTGCTGCCCCCAAACTTCAGTATTCATCACCTCAGTGGATCAGATCTGTGTAGACAGTTTTTAGTTTTAAATCGCTAAAATTACGTTTAATAAAATTTTTAACTTTCCAAACTTTATTTTTCCCCGAAATATTAGTTGTCTTATGTTTCATTGCCTGTTTGTTTATTTATTTTTATGTTTCGTCCGCTTTTATTAATTTAATAATGTCTTTGTACAGCAATTTCAGGCAACTATGATGGTTTTGAAATACTCTATATAAATAAAATTGAAAAAAAGAGAGGAATAAAAAGAGAAATGTTAAATGGGAGAGTTAATTTTACTAGCTGAATAAAAGAAATTAAACTAGATGTAAAAAAAAAAATCCATATTTAATTCTAAGAATAAAAGAAATTAGGAAAAACAGATTCAAAGACTAAAAAAAAGATCAGTTTTAATAGTAAGTGACACAAAGAATTAGTGCTGGTTATTGATTTTTCTCCACACGGATACCAGCCGAGTCTCGACAGAACAATTAGAGTCAGAAAAAATAACAACTTCCAGCATTATTTTTCAGTTTTTTTCACTTCACTAGGATTTCTTCTAAAAGTTCTTCTACATCACTTATTTTTCCGTCGGCGTAAACATTAGGTTTAATCTCCATTTCACAAACCGTTTTATTATTAATAACTTTAATTAGCCTTGTCTGACTGAACTTTCTTAGAAATAAATACTTTTAATTAAACTATTCTTGCTATTCTTGCCATTTATCTCACATGTTTTTTCCCCGACTTTTATTATCACTGATGTAGATCTGAATAACAAACAAAAAAAAGGCACAAAAATTCGAAATGAAGATAAAATCTATTTTTAATGCAGAAATTCACATTAAAAGTGGATTGTTTTAAACCAAAAACATATATTAATTGATTAAAAAACCCATTTATACTCGTTATTATAAGATTATTAAAGATTCATCAGGAAATAATAATACAATTTTCACCAATTTTTACTTTGATGTTTGTATTAATCTATAGAAATATATGATTGTTACTAGTAAAGTTGTACATTTGTATATAGACGAGCTGGAAGACGGAGGTTTGACTTCGGTCTGTGTTTAAAACTCAGAATCAATTCACTGATTCGACTCCTGATGAAATAAAAATAATAATTACGTCATAAAAATTATATTCATAAAAACGTTTAATTTGTTTTTATTATTCTTGTTTTATGTAATCCTGTCTATTTTTTCTGACATACACGAATCATATTAAAATGTGTGTTTAGTTTGTTAAATATCTGTAAAAGGGGTTACGACGGAATCCGCGGCTCTCAGAATGCATTTACGGATATAAAAACGCAGGAATAAAGCTTTTTTTTTTTCACAGGATATCTGTGCAGCGTGGGCTTTACTTCCTTCCTGATGCACAGCTTAAATTAAGGCTGCTAATAAAACTGGCGGTTGCCTGAACCTGAGAAAACAAACCTGGAATAAACCTGCCATTAGAGTCCCAGCGGGCGTTTTATCATTATTTTCTTCATGTTTTTGTGTTTTGTTTTCTCTCAGGTGTTGACGCTTGTTAGTTAAAGCCACCGTGACAGCGATGTGGATTAAAACAGGATTTTGTGTCGTGACAAAGTTTTACGATGCCTTCTTAAAAAAAAATTAAAATAAATAAATAAATAATACACATTGTAGGGTTATTTTTTTGGTTCGTTTAAGCTTTATGACAGAGATTTAGTGCCTGGTTAAAAAAAGAAATACAAATATATCATATGGATGAAGTCAAAATACAGTCATAATTATGAAAAAAACAGTTTTAGAATAAAAATCTCTTTTAAAATTAATATTAAAATTTTAAAATAAAAATTCTTAGACAATAAATTAAAAAATTACGAGAATAAAGTTGGAATTATAAAAAAAAGTCATAAGTTTGTCAAGCCTAAAGTTAAAATCTTAAGAATAAAGTCGGAATTATGTGATTAAAGTTAAAATTCTTTAAGAATAAAGTCGGAATTATGTGATTAAAGTTAAAATTCTTTAAGAATAAAGTCGGAATTATGTGATTAAAGTTAAAATTCTTTAAGAATAAAGTCGGAATTATGTGATTAAAGTTAAAATTCTTTAAGAATAAAGTCGGAATTATGTGATTAAAGTTAAAATTCTTTAAGAATAAAGTCGGAATTATGTGATTAAAGGCCGGAATACTTAAAAAACAAAGTCGTTATACTGTGAAAGTAAAGTTGAGATATTTCATGAGAATTAACATTCACCGTCACTCGTCTTTCATAATGTCATAATGTTATTCTCAAAATATTGATTTTATTCTCGTAATTTTGACTTTCTTTTTGAAATACTTTGACTTTATTCTCAAATTATTCCCACTTGTATTTTTTTCTTTGAGTTAAACTATCGTAAAGTTCCACATCAGCAGCCGGTCTTTTTTTTTCCCAGACAAACTGCTGTCGTCTTTTTGTATAATTAATAACCTGCAAACTTTATCAGCTGCGATAAGTCTTAAAAAACTTTCGCACAATCCCCCTCTTCTTTTATTTCTTTTTTTTTTCTCCTCCCATTTTCATTTTTCCTGCCTGGGTGACAATGTCATCCCTTCATAGCTTGTTCCAAATGTCAAGTACTTTGTCTCCTGATGACAGCTTCAATTAGTCTATTCATGCTTCATTAACAGCCCATTTTTAATCAGGATTAAAAGTTTGTGTGAAGAAAACACACACACACACACACACACACACACACAGAGTGGTGGTGGTGGTGTTTTTTTTTTTTTTTTTTTTTTAAGTGCACCCCATGCTGCTTCCTCAAACTCGCAAAAAAATCGACTCTGTTGGCGATTAGTGGTGTTTAACTCAAGACTCGACACTTACGGATGACAGGAATGTAGAAAGAGAGAGAGAATCAGAAAGAGAGAGAGAGAGAGAGTGAGTGAAGAGAGAGAGAGAATCAGAGAAAGAGAGAGAGAGAGAGAGAGAGAGCACACAAGGGAAAGTGAGAGAAAGAAAGAAAAAAATAAAGAATAGGAAGAGAGAGAGAAAGAGACAGAGACAGAGGAAAAAGAGAGAAAGAGAGAGAGAGAAAGACAGAGAGCGAGAGAGTGAGAGAGGGAGAGGAGGGAATGGATGGATGAAGGTAAATGGAAGTCACATGTGTTTCTGACCTTGTTAAAGGAGAGTGAGGGGTTTTGGTCTCACTCCATCTCACGCGCTGAGAGGACAGCCAGGCAGAGTCTGTCACTTTTTATTAACCTCATGGACGCTGCTGACCACACACACACACACACACACACTTACACACACACAAAAGCATGTGTTAAACTTGATGTCTTTCTTTCTTTCTTTCTTTCTTTCTGTATTTTTTAGACAACAGGACTCCGGTAGCTTGTAGATTAGCTTGTAGATTAGCTTTAGAACAGCAAACCCCGTGCTGAGCAGTGTTGAGTGAGGAAAAAACGAAATCTGGCCACAATAAATCATAATTTTTCTGCTTAAACAAACTTATTTCCAGAAAGACAAAATAGACAAGATGGAGTTTGCATGTTCTCCCCGTGGGTTCCTACGTGTGTTTACGCCGGGTTCTCCGGTTTCCTCCAACAGTCCAAAAACATGTATGTTAGATTGATTCCTGATTCCACAGGAGTGTCCATAGGAGTAAGTGTGAGTGTGTGTGTGGCCCTGTGATGGACTGGTGACTGGTGTCTGGGGTGTCCCTCTCCTGCCTTTCGCCCGAGACGGCTGGGATAGACTCCAGCAGATCCCCGTGACCCCGAATTAGGGAATAAGCGGGTAAAGAAGATAAATGAATGAATGATAGAATGAATATAACTGTATTTTTCTTTATTTTATCAGGTCTTTAATAAAGATTGTAGACGTTTGGGTATAAAGTCGGTATAAACCCGTCTGACTGTCCTGTCCGTCTTACTGTCATTTATCTCTGAAAGTCGCTGTAATAAGCGTGTCTCAAATGTTTCCCTTGTTTAGCATTGGAAAAACACACACGCAGACCCACACACACAAACACACACACCAACGAGTCCTGTTCCTCCAATTGTAAACATCCCGAATGTGTCTAATTATTCGCCAAATATCGCTGAATCTGTCAGACTCCTTTGTATTTCTCACTCAAATTCTGTTAATATTATTAATGATTGTTATTTCCTCCTCCAGATTATATCTTAAAAAGAAGATGTGATCAGATGAGATAGGATGGGATGAGATGAGATGAGATGAGATGAGATGAGATGAGATGAGATGAGATGAGATGAGATCTTCTCCAATCTAGGTTTAGCACTGATTCACACATCAGAAAATGTCCCAGGTCGTTCCAGGACATGGGGCTGTAAACACTGAGAGCGATTCTGAGAATCACTTTGAATGAACTTCCTGGTTCTTTAGAACAGGACAAGGAGCGCCACTGCGTGTGACTCGGACAAGTCTGATTTACATGATATGAATCTGATCTAATGATATGAATCTGATTTACATGATATGAATCTGATTCACATGACATAATTCTGATTTACATGATATGAATCTGATCTGCATGACAGGAATATAATCCTCATGACATGATTCCGATCCACATGATTTGAGTCTGATCCACATGGATCTGATCTGCATGACAGCAGTATAATCCGCATGATCTCCAGGCGTTTCAGGACATTATCAGTGTCACTGTGTGTTAGTTTTATACCAGTGACATCATTTATTGCAAGTTTATATGTTTAAAATAATAAAATAAAATTAATAAACATATAAAAAAAAAAAAAATTATTAAAAAAAAAAAAAACGCAACAGAAACAATTAATATCATTAATAGCTGGTTTGAGTTTATTTAAAAAGACAAAATACAATCAATTATTAATAATAATAATAATAATAATAATAATAATAATAAAATAGTAATAAAATACATATTAATAATTTCATTTTTTTTTCTCTCTATGCAAAATAAAACTAAATAAAATAAATCCACTTATAAACATAAAATAGACTTTGATATTTAAATTGTTTTATTTATTTATTTATTTATTTTTTAAATTATGCATGTATTTATATATTTTATTTAAATTTATTCATGATTCTACTGCGGAGCGCGTATCTGTAATGATTTACTGCTTCTTTAAAATTAATTTTATTGACTTTTATCATGTTTTTTTCTCTGATTTTAACCAGAGCGCGCTAATCTCAGCATCTTGTCAGAAGATAAGATATGCATATAAATACTTTTTTTTTGGTTCCTATATTTTGTTTCTTTATTTTAGGAGATAACATGAACATCTGGCTACCTCGTGTCTCCAGTAAACCCCGCTGCTCTGAGCGGTGTGTGTTCTCCTCTCTCTCTCCTAATGACTCTTTAATAGCACTAGAAGTGACACCATTAGCATTAGAATATCCTCTCTTTTTTGTTTGTTTGTTTGTTTGTTTTCTGGGTTCTCGGAATCCGGATGAGCGTCTGGTCATCTGTGAAATGGACTTATTTTCCTGCAGTGACTCAGTGTGACTCGATGTTCCTCACTTTTTACTTCCTGTTTTCTTTTATTTAGAAAACATTAAATCAGACAGTCTATCAGAAAGAGAGAGAGAGAGAGACACCTTGACCCGCTCTGGTGTCCTGCTGGGATCATCATTAAAAAACAAGTTAAATTAGTCTCTCATACTGTGAGAGGAAAGTCAGGACGACTCGACCCGTCGTAACCTTCCGTGTTTGTAAACTCGCTTCCTGGAAATCATAGCAGTTTTGGGTTTTTTTTTTTTTATATTGAGATGAGATGAGAAGCGATAAGATAAAATAAGGTATATAAAATAATATATACCGAATAAAAAGACCCAAAAATGTGTTTTATGTTTTCTTTTTTATCTTATAGAATGATTTTTTTCATAGCATTGATAAACGGAGAAGGTCTTTTGTTGAAATAAACCGGATGTTTCTCAGAACCAATTATTAAAAGTAAACAAAAATTATTTTGAAGGAATCACAACAATTTTACAATTAAAATTTTACAATTATTTAAATAAAAATAGAAATAATTCAGAGTTCAAATCTTTATTGTACTTTCAGAATTTATTCTTGTTTTTTACTCTATTTTAGTATCTTTCTATTTTAGTTTCTTGTAATTTATTCGGTTAGTTTTAGTAATATTTTTACTATAATTTATTTTTAATATAATTTGCATTTGCTTTTATTTATATCGATCAGTCAACCTGTAAATATAGACTATTCTGGTGTTTATATTTGAAAGAAAATTTAACACAGACTGATGAATTAATAAATGAATGAATAATTTTTTTTTTAAATAAGCAATAAAATAAAAAGTAAACTTGATTTCTAAATATTCTTAAGCAGATTTTATATATTTTTTATAATAGAAATTTTACTATAATGATGTAGTGAGTTTAGAAAATGGACGGAGGTTCTGGTCTTTCCTTAAAGCTGCTCGGGTTGTATTTTAAAAGGCGTAAAATCAAAATAGTAGCAGTGTAAAAATGCCGGAGTTTCGCGTCCCGCTACGTTAATAGCGTCGATTTTAGTAAAGGAGTAAAATGGGTCAGTTTAATCTGAAGAGAATATAAAAAAAAAGAAATGCTGAATATTGTAGAGGAAAACAGTGTGTGTGTGTGTGTGTGTGTGTAAGAGAGAGAGAGAGAGAGAGAGAGCTGGGAAAATGGGCTACATGCAAGTGTTTCATTTGGTTTCATTCTCCATCCTGTGATTTCGTCTCTCTGTGATGGAGTTGCATCACCGCTCGTGTTATTAACCCGTCTCTGGGTCACATGGGGCTTCAGTTATGATGCTGATGCACAGAACCTGAGTTTATTTAAAACGACTGCACACACACACACACACACACACACACACACACTCACGCACACACACACACAAAACACCTTCTTTATTGTTCTTTTAATAGTGTGAGATTTTTTTGGTTTGTTTGTTTGTTTGTGGTTCTCAAAATTAAGCAGTGTAAAATGTAATAATGAGTGATGATGATGATGATGATGATGATGAATGATTGATGATGATGGTGATGATGATGATGACGGTGATGATGATGATGATGGTGATGATGATGATGGTAATGATGATGATTATGATGATGATGATGGTGATGATAGTGATGAGTGATGATGAGTGATGATGATGATGGTGATGATGATGAGTGATGATGAGTGATGATGATGATGGTGGTGATGATGATGATGATGATGGTAATGATGATGATGATGATGATGATGATGATGGATGATGATGATGATGATGATGATGATGATGATGATGATGATGATGATGATGATGATGATGATGATGAGTGGTGATGATGATGGTGATGATGATGATGGTGATGATGATAAGTGATGATGATGATGATGAATTTGAAGAAGATGATGAAGATGAGTGATGATGATGATGGTGATATTTAATATGTTGGTGGAAGTGGTGTGCGTGCGTTTCTACCAGTCTGAAACAGGAACATGAATAATGGAGGAAGAGCTGAGCGACGGAGGTGGTGGAGCGAATCCAACTGCCATGTGGGGGAAAAGAGAAAAAAAAACCTCCTCGAAAAAAACACACACGCAGATGAAGACATATTTATAGCAAAACCAACTGTATCTCTCTCTCTCTCTCTCTCTCTCTCTCTCTCTCTATTGCTCTCTCTCTCTCTCTCTCTCTCTGTATCTTGTCTCTCTCTCTACTCTCTCTCTCTCTTGCTCTCTCTCTCTCTCTCTCTTCTCTCTCTATGTCTCACTCTCTATCTCTCTCTCTTGCTCTCTCTCTCTCTCTTGTCTCTCTCTCTCTGTCTCTCTCTCTCTCTCTCTCTCTATCTCTCTCTGTCTCACTCTCTCTCTCTCTCTCTTGCTCTGTCTCTCTCTCTCTGTCTCTCTTGTGCTATCTCTCTCTCTCTCTCTCTCTTCTCTTCTTTCTCTTTCTGTCTATCTGTCTTCTCTCTCTCTTTGTTTCACTCATGCTCTCTCCCTGTCTCTCTCTGTCTTACTCATGCTTGTCTCTTATGTCTCTCTCTTTCTCTCTCGTTTCACTTATGGATAGACAAGGAGTCAAAAAGTCATACAGACAGGAAGTCAACATGACTGACAGACAGTTAGTCACCATAGAGGATACATAAGAAAGTCAACATTCAGGACAGACAGGAAGTTAACATTCAGGACAGACAGGAACGGAAGAACAGACAGGAAGTCAACATCAGAACAGACAGGAAGTTAACATTCAGGACAGAAGGAAGTCAACATTCAGGACAGACAGGGAGTCAATAACATTCAGGACGGACAGGAAGTCAACATTCGGGACAGACAGGAAGTTAAATTCAGGACAGACAGGAAGTCAACATTCGGGACAGACAGGGAGTCAACATGAAGGATAGACAGGATGTTACCATTCTGGACAGACCGGTATCAAAATGAAGGATATGCAGAAAATTACCATTCAGGACAACATTTCATAGGACAGACAGAAGTCACAGGACAGACAGGAAGTCAACATCAGGACAGACAGGAACTTAAAATGAAAGACAGAAAGAGAGTCAACATTCTGGACAGACTTTTACATTCTTTTCTATTTTTAATCTTTTTAATCTATCTTTAATCTGTTTATTTTATCTTTTTATTTTGTCTTTTTTTTCTTTCTTTTTCTTTATTCTTTTTTCTTTATCTTTTTTACTCTTTCACTTCTCTTTGTATTGTCTTCAGCTCTGCCCCCTTTTCTTTTAGTACTTTGCCTGATTGTCTTTTTTTCCTCCGCTGTTTCTCTTGTTGCTCTTTACCTCTTTTTTATTTTCTTCTGTGTATTCTGTTACTCGTTCTCTTTGCCTTCACCCCTACTCGTCTTTCCTTCATTCCATCTCTTATGTCCTCTCTCCTGTCCTCTCTCCTCTGCTTCTTATCTCTGTGTCCGTCGCATCTATTTTAGAGTTGTTTGTTTTGCTTATTAAACCCAGAAGACCCCACCCACCACCCCCCCTCCCCCACCCCTCTTTCCTCATCTAACATATCACTTTATTAGAGAAAATAACACGTCTCCCCAACCCTTTTTCTGTCTGTCTATCTTTCTGTTTCCCGTTCTCTTTATATCTTCCCGTCCCATCACCTTTTATTTCTTGTACTTTCTTATTTTATCTTTATTCCCCTATTCATTGCTTTTTTTTTTATTTCTTTTTCTTCTTTATTGTTTATTATTTAATGGTTTGTTTGTTCATTCATTTGTTAGTTAGTTTGTTCAGTTGTTCGTTTTTCTTTTTTTTGTTCTTTCTTTAATTATTTGTTCATTAATGTCCATTATTTGTTTTTCTTTTTCTTCTTCTTTCTTTTTGAATTTGTTTGTGTAGTTTTATTGTTGGATCCATTCTTTCTTTTTCTTTTTATTTGTTGTCGTTTTTTTCTTTTTTTCTTTTTTTATTTGCTCTTGTTGGTTCTTTTGTTTGTTCTTTCGGGCCCCTTAGGCGTTTCATTGGTCAGTATTTCCGTTGTTTTCTTTTTCTCCGCTTTTCTTCTTCTGCCTTCCTTCTTTATTTCTTCTTTTTTCTTCATTCTCTATATCTTCTTCCTTCTTTCTTCTCTTTTCTTCCTTAATCTTTATGTCCCCTCCCGTCCTCCTCCTTCTTTCTTCTCTTATTCTTTTTTTCTTTTTCCTGTTCTGATCTTTCCTTCTACTATATCTTTTCTCTCTTTTTTTTTCCGGTCCTCGATGATCAGATCAGCAGAGAGGCAAAACATGACACCAGGACATGTGTAACTCACTAAACTGTACCACACACACACACACACACACACACACACACACACACACAGGCGTCCGAAATCTCGCCATTATGTTAGGTTATTAAAAAAGCCGCGGCCAGAACGCTTGAGGTCCCTTATCCCTCTTACACAGCGAAAGAACATAAAGTGAGCTCGGTGTAAGGATCCACCGGGGGCACTCATGATAGTGTTCTGCAATTCGGCTGTTATTGTGATTATCCTCACTCTGCCCCCTTTGTTCACTACTCTCTTTTTTTCTCTCTCCCTCTCTCTTGTTTCTCCTCTTTTCTATATTGATGTCTCTCCTCTCTCCCGTTTTTCTTTTATTCATTATCTTTCTCTGTCTCTCTCGCTCTCCTTTTTATTCTTTCTCTCTCTCTCTCTCTCTCTCTCTCTCTCTCTCTAATCTCTTTCTCTCGCCCTCTTTCTCTTATTCTCTCTCTCTCTCTCTCTCTCTCAATCTCTCTCTCTCTTTCTCTCGCCAATCTCTTTCTCTTATTCTCTCTCTCTGTCTCTCTCTGGCATTCTCACTTACTTTCTTCCTCTTTCTTTCTCTCCCCTTTATCCTCCATGTCTTATGTCACGCTCTCTCTCTTACCCCCCCCCTCACCTCTTTTCTCTAGGGTCTATTAACCAATGCTTTATTTATTTTTATTTTTGCATAACATTTACGGCATTTTGCAGATGTTCTTATCCAGAGCTACTTACATTTCTATGTACAATTAGGGGTTAAGGGCCTTGCTCAGGGGGCCCACAGTGCCAAATTGGTGGTGCTTCCAGTCCATCCAACACCTTAAATCACTGCGTGACCACTGAGCTAATTATTATTGTTTATTGTTGTTATTATTGTTATTATTACTAGTAGTAAAAAGTTAGCTGGTTGGGAAGGTTATTGCTGACTGTATTATATTTATGTGTAAGTTGTTTATTGCGATTTTGTTGTGTCTCTTTTTCATTGGCCCCGGTATCGTGTGAGTGTGTGCGGTGTGTGTGTTGAGTTCCCACAGGTGTGTAAGAGTGTGTCGGTGATTACACTTCCATTAGCATGCTGGTTATTAGGATTTCGCAGTAATTCCTGGTGAAACGCTGTGTAAATTCCTGACGTTTCGTTACTATTATTAAACCTCATTAAGGAGCCACAACATGTCATGTTATGAATTCGACGACTGAAGACATTTCTACAGGTGGACACTTATACACATTCTAATCACATTCTCTTACATTATCTCACCTTACTTACATTATATCACATTATCTTTTCACAACTTACATTATCACATTATCATTATATTACATTATATTACATTATATCACTTATATCAATATCTTAATATATATACTTATATTACATATATTAATTATATCACATTATATCAAATTATTTAATATATCACATTATCTTCATTATATGACATATATTCTATTTGATCACATCTATCACAGTATATACATTATATATTTACATTATATTAGATTATTATTCATAAATTAACAGTTCATTATAGATGAAGATTAGTTAGATTGTATTTATATTTAGTACATAGATTATTTTCGTTAGATGTCATCTTCTAATATGTATATTCTTGTCTTTTTTCTATTTGGTATCAAAAAAGAAGAATTTAAAGGAAATTTGGACGTTCTTTTTGTATAGAAGAAAGAAGGCCGGCCCCAGCAAACATTGTTGTCTTCATTTCGATGTTAAATTAGGGATGATTTTATTATGTTATTAGGATCATTATTATTAATGTTGGTTTATTATATCATATATGATTGGATATTTTGTTATTGTTTTTATTGTGTTTCCTTTCTGGTTCTATAAATAAAGTCATAATTAGAAGAAGAAAGAGAAACTTCTAGAAACTATTTGTTTACTTCCTGTTCAGAGTTCAAACTTTCCTCTCTCACATCGACAAGCGTTCTGTAACAGTGTGTGAGTGTGTGTGTGTGTGTGTGTGTGTGTGTAAGTAGTGGTGATTTTTTTTTAATCTACTTTTTTCCACCTACAGTCTAATTTAATTATGAGTGAAATATAGGAATGCAGTGAATCAGTTTATAGAGTGAAGTGAACAGCAGCAGCAGCAGAACTGTTGTGGTTCCGTCGTGTTCTGCTGTTGGGTCCGGGCCGCGGTACGCGGTGCGCTAACCGAACGCTGGGAATTCGTTCATTGAAAATTCACAGCAAATGAATTGTCCGAAAACCACAGGAGGCTCGAGCGGCGGCGGATTGGACTGATTGAACACTTCACTAAGTGAGACGACTACTTTAAAGATCAATTTACACTTCAGGCCGTGTATTGATCAGACCGTTCACACACTCGCGCTGCTCCGGGACAGCGTTTCAATTAAACCTGCATAAAACACCAGCTGGCAGATCAGCTCCACCCGGTCTCAAAAAACTACCCCTCTCCAGTGCCGCTTTACGCTTTCCTCTCTTCAGGAGACAAATTATTCCCTCGTTTATTCTGGGAAATTCTTCAATTTGCATATTAAAATAAGGATCAGGGCAGCATGGTGGCTTAATGACTAGCACTGTTGCCTCAAAGCAAGAAGGTCTTAGGATCGATTTTTTTTTTTCTGTGTGGAGTTTGCATGTTCTTCCCGTGGGTTCTTGTGTGGGTTTTACTCCGGGTTCTCCGGGTTTCCTCAAACAGTCCAAAAACATGTATGTTAGATTGATTGGTGATTCTAAATTGCCCATAGGAGTGTGTGTGTGTGCGTGTGTGTGTGTGGCCCTGTGATGGACTGGCAACCTGTCCAGGGTGTCCCCCGCCTGTCAGAGACAGTTGGGATAGACTCCAGCAGATCCCTGTGACCCCGAATTAGGGAATAAACGGCTATAGAAGACGAATGAATGAAAATCATCATCAGTTTTAACATTGAACGTATTCATGATTACACTAACTCATGGCTAACTCATTTCCATCAGTGTGTGTGTGTGTGTGTGTGTGTGTGTGTGTGTGTGAAGGAGGTGTGTTTTCCCTCATGTTCTGAGCTTTGAACATCATCTGGGTTCTGTGAATAATAACAAGGCAGGAGCTTTCAGACGGAATCAATCAGCCAATCAGCTTCTGTTTTCTCCCGGAGTCGTTTAAAAGCGAGTGTAATGACCCGCGCCGTGCGCTTATTATCCACACCATCTTTTCTTCTCGTTGTTTTTTTTTTATGTCCCTTACACACATTAAACCCAGGAGAGGACGCTAAGAACTCGGAGTGTTTTAATCAACTCAAACTGCGTCACGTCCATTCCGAGGTCTGGAAAGGTCTCAGACGCAGTCCAGCTGCAAATTAGCATTTTTTTTCGATTGAACTAAGTAGCATTGAATGTTCCAACATCTGCAGGAGGTTTCTGGAGTCACGGATCGGCATCCACGATGTACCGTAGCTGTCGGCGGAAGGACGCAGGAAGAACCTTGATTATGAGTAAAAACTGATGACGGGACGTTGTTAGCGAACGAGATTTTAAGGAACGAATCAGAAAATGAGTTTATCCGATTCCAGAAGTTTCCAGAAGATTCTTAACTCTTTAAAATTTCTAAACGACTTTAGGATTTACGCTGATTTTATTTCGTTACACATCATTTTTCAGTTTGTTGGTGCCTGAAAACTGGCGGTTTTGATGTAAACGAGTGTTTAACCAGAACGACAGAGAAAAAAATCTGGCACAGTTTACGACATCAGTACAGCCCTACATTTATACAGATTAAACACTCTTCTACTTCTTCTTTTCTCTAAATCTTCCTCTTCTTTTTTTACTTTCTCTACTTCATCTCGTTCTATTCTTCTGTTTATTTTCCTTCTTCTTGTTTTCTACTTTTTCTTTTTCTTCTTCTTCTTCTTTCTCTTTTTCTTCTTTTTTCCATCCCCTTTGTTTTCTTCTTTCTCTTTTTCTTTTTTTTTTTCTCCTTCTTTGTTTTGTTTTCTTTTTCTTCTTCTTCATATTCTTCCTTCTCTTCAGAGTGAGAGCGTGAAAAAGAGA